>BJCM01210687.1:0-24309 GCA_018326385.1 Flaveria bidentis
TTTAGATTTTCAATTGCAGATCGTATATGTGTGTATGTACGTATATATATCTTCTTTGATTTATGATAGAAATGATGGAATGTGGATCAATCGCTGCAACTTGTTGAAAAATTTTGTTCAGATTATCTAAATCCTACTTTTCAATTGCTGTTGATTTTGTTAAGATGTTATACAAGTGATCATATATTGAGGTTTCGTTCATGGATATGATTATCATTTTGTCAGCTAGCTCAATTTCAATTGTAATTGCTTTTGAGAACAAAATTCCGAGGATTTGTAAGAGATGCATTAATTAAACGAACATAAGTTTAGGATTGCATTATGATCGAGTCAGGTGCATGGTTAGAGTTTATATATAGTTTTAGTTTGTGCTCTAAATTTTGGTAGAATTTAACAAGCATCAAAGATATTGAAGTCAAATTTAAACATAAATTGTGGTGAACATGAAATATATCATTCTAATGTGTTCTGCACCTCTATGATCATTGATAATGTCTTATTTTTAAAGGTGCTACACATGGATAGAAATGATTATTATGGAGGCGAGTCGACTTCACTAAACCTAAACCAGCTGTGGAAGCGATTCAAGGGTGGTGAAACGCCTCCTGAAGAACTGGGCGCAAGCAAAGACTACAATGTTGATATGGTCCCCAAGGCATGTCTAGTTTTTCTTAGTTTTACTTGTATAAATGCTAGAAACTGCTATAGAATGTCATTCCATCACCTTTGTCTTATTTTGCGTTTGGGCAGTACATGATGGCTAATGGTACATTAGTTCGCGTTTTAATTCACACTAGTGTCACAAAATACCTTAATTTCAAGGCGGTTGATGGAAGCTATGTGTTCAACAAAGGAAAGGTACGAGCATATTTTTACCATCTGCTCAAAACACTTTTGTATAACTTTTTTTTTTAAATTTTTTTTCAGGTTCACAAAGTACCAGCTACGGATGTGGAAGCACTTAAGTCTCCTCTCATGGGATTATTTGAGAAGCGTCGTGCTCGCAAGTTCTTCATTTATGTTCAGGATTATGATGATAACGATCCTAAATCACATGAAGGGATGGATGTCACAAAAGTACCAGCAAAAGATCTTATTTCGTATTATCTTATCCTATCCTTTTTTTATTAAATGAATGATATACGCCTGATTAAATCTTCAAAAGCATGCCCTTTTAGCTTCATTGATACTAATTTCTGATTGTTTGTTTTATGCAGGAAAAAATATGGACTGGACGATAATACAGTTGATTTCATCGGGCATGCATTGGCACTCTACAGGGACGACAGTTATTTGGATCAGCCAGCCATAGATTTTATCAAGAGAGTTAAGGTCAGAAATCCAACTTGAATGCATGAACATATAAAAACAAATCAGTTTGATACCTGCAACTTCTGTCTTCAATAGCTTTATGCAGAGTCATTAGCGCGATTTCAAGGAGGTTCCCCATATATCTACCCACTCTATGGATTAGGAGAATTACCTCAGGTACCATACCATTGGGAGAATTATTTACTCTGCCACCTCATATATTGAACTGAATCTAGTAAATATTCACCAGGCATTTGCTCGCCTGAGTGCAGTCTATGGTGGCACCTACATGCTTAACAAACCAGAATGCAAGGTAATCCACTAAGAACCTTAAAGTTTTAAGGTAAGTAAACTGGTTACAGAAAAAGAAAGCATAATGCATATGATTAGAGATACTGCGATACATGACAGGTAGAGTTTGAAGATGGGAAAGTAGTCGGTGTGACATCAGAAGGAGAAACTGCAAAGTGCAAAAAAGTAGTATGTGACCCGTCGTATTTGCCTGACAAGGTAAATCATCTGCTTTTCTTTTAATCGCCTCATCCACTATGAACCAGTGAAATTCCATATTCGTGTTAATTGCAACAGGTAAAGGTGGTTGGTAAAGTCGCTCGTGCTATATGCATCATGAGTCATCCCATCCCAAACACTAATGATGCTCATTCAGCCCAAGTTATCCTACCCCAGAAACAGCTAGGACGTAAATCTGATATGTATGTATTCCAAGTTTACAGTTTTAACCTTCAATGGATATGGAAAATTACCCTAATGCCATTCTTCCAGGTATCTCTTCTGTTGCTCGTATTCACACAATGTAGCCCCGAAAGGTAAATACATAGCTTTTGTCACCACAGAAGCAGAGACAGATAATCCCGAGACAGAACTGAAGCCTGGGATAGATTTACTTGGACCTGTGGACCAGATCTTCTTTGATACTTATGACAGATATGAACCCATTAACCAGGGTGAAGAAGATAACTGTTACATATCTACTGTGAGTATATCAATTTTACACGAAAGATAATTAAATTTTAATCCCACTTAAATTAATTCTCATGTCTCCCACAGAGTTATGATGCAACAACGCATTTTGAGTCCACCGTACAAGATGTGATTGCCATGTACAGCCGCATAACCGGAAAGGTAAACCCTATTACACATAATATTTCTTGAATACATGTCAAAAGCATAGTTGTCAAAAGCACACACCTAGGCTCGTAGAGGTGCGTTATGTAGACACAAGGCCAGGACCTTCCTCTAGATGCTGGTTTTTTAGTTCTCAAAACTAAAAAACTTCATTTATTTAAAATTTCTATGCCTATTATATTAGGGGAACAATCAATACATAATCAATTGTAAATAAAGAACTGCTAGAACCGTGTAAGCACTTGTACTTGGTGCTGACCAGATGTAGTGTAAGATTGAAACAGAGGCAGTTACGCAGATACAGAACAGCCTTATATATCAAACTTAGAGAAATAGGCATAAAGGTTTATGTGGTTCTGGCAGTTCTTTACTTAAAATTGTTTAGCATTGAGCATATTGTGTTAAGTAAAGAACCGCTAGGACCGGCATAAGCACTTACAAGTAGTGCTGACCAAAAGGTAGTGGGATAATAAAACAGTGGATTTTATCGATTGCATAATAGCTCTATGTATCATAGTTAAAGTAACCAGTACACATACGTATGTGGTTCTCAATTCACTACTTGAAATTGTTATGTATTGAACAAGTTGTTTAATATAGAACTAATTTGAAGTAGAGAGCTGCTAGACCTGCTTAAGGGAATAATGTAACCACGTACCACACTTCTTTCTCTCTCACTATATTTACTAAGAAAAAATTGTGTTAATCGGTTCTCATGGTTCTGTTTTTAAATCGGTTCTGCATTGAATGCACACCTATGTTAGAAACACTAAATACTTGGAAACCTCTTTATTCACCCACAAGTATATTATACATTTACACCTTCCTAAATGATTAGTGCTTCCCATGTATATGTGCCTTGCAACTTTGTCCACTATGGTCACATTATAACGACTTTATTACTAGTGTGGTCACACATTCATGGAAACAATAACTGATTGACATATTTGATGGTGTTATGTCACAGACTCTTGACTTAAGTGTGGATCTAAGTGCTGCAAGTGCCGCAGGTGACGAGTAGCAGTAACAGGATCAATCGGCCGATACATTCGACCTCACGTCTCATCTACTTCTATCACATACCAAAGAATCCATGAATTGAAACTAGCTGTTAGTGTGTATCTTTCACTTCCAGACACAATATCTTTGTTGAATAATGATTTGCTTTAAAGGTGACACCTTAAATCAATAAACATAGGCAATCTCTTTGGCATAAACACAAATCACTGATCCAAACTCATGCATAGGAATCATTTCGTGCATCCATCCATATTCCATTTGATACAGAGACTAACAAAAAGATTAACAAACTAAGACACCAAATTTGAGATGACTACACCTTTGTAGAACTAAAGTTGAAAGTTCTAGTGCTTCTTTCGTCGTCCAGGAAGCTTCTCCGTTGCTAATCTGTATATCCAGTAAACCTTTTGTACCAAATTCATATAAAAATCCAATATGAAAAGAATAATTAGTGTTACTGGAAACGTGTGATGTGGTGATTAGAAGAGGAGAAACGGGTGGGGTACCAAAGCGATGACGTGAGCTGCAATGAGGAGGACGACGATGAAGGGGAGAACTTGAAGGATCCATGGCTGTTGATTGGGGTTTGCCATACGACGGAGTGATGGGGGTTGAATCGAGTGAGATTTCGGAATCAGGAGGAATTCCCAACCTTTTTCAATAGCTTCACCGAATAACTTACGGGGTGTTTGGCAATTTTTCTGAATGATTAAGTATTGAACTAATAAGAGGTCTGAATCATTAAATGTTGAATCATTAAGAGATCTGAACCATTAAAAGATAATATATAATTTAACTACTTAAAGAAAAATATCTGACCAATTTAGATAATATGTCTTAACTATTCAGCATTAAACCTCTTAACCATTCAGCATCAGAATGATGCTTAACCATTCAGAGGTAAATCTCTTAACTATTCAGACATGTGCTCGCGAAACAAACAGTCTGAACCATTAAATACTGAACCATTCAGACATCTGAACCATTAAAAGCCTAATTAAGAGGCTGTCAAACAGCCCCTTAAACAAAAAGGAACAAGTGGGTTTTGGGGATATTGTTTTTTATAACTTCAATTTTATATTTAAGAAGTACTACGATTCCCGTGTTGTGACGGGAACGTAAAATCATACCAAATATCATCAATATCCACACCATCGTTAGCGATCAACAAAATCGGATAAAACTCGTATTAAAAAAACTAAAAATAAAAAAAATAAAACCGAACGGAAGAATAGGTGTAAAATATTAAACTTTACATGTGAAATGTAATCCATTAAAAACAAAATAAATAAGCTGAATTAGGACTACCACACGTGCACGTCACGAAGTGTATCACTCCAAATTTAGAACGAAACTTAAATGAAACTTTTGTTAGAGATAAAAAATATAAGGTAATAAAATTAAAAGTGGAATTTTATAGGGTTAAATTGTAAAATATGTAAAAATATTAAGTATAAAATAAAAAATTATATAATTATACTATATACTCAAAATTGTATACATTCAAGTTATTAATTAGAATATATATAATTAAAAATACTTATAAGTTTGTTTAAGAAAGTAAACAACAACAACAACTGTACTCGGAATATTGTAGTGTCTAAATGAGGTAAGAAAAAGACAAAACTTTCAGTAATTCTAAGATATAGAAAGATCGATTTTGATGAGACAACTGCCTCCAAACATTTTGACAATAATAGTGACAAATATATCAAGTACTATGTAGCATTCAAATATACAACAGAAAATAGGGAAACAATAAGGTAATCGTAATGATGTAGCGTATACATACATAGCATATAAATATGATAACATATAAAGAAGGTATACGTACGTCAAAAATAATTGGGACAAAATGTAGGCACAAGAAAATCCCCAGCTAAGCTAAGTGAAATAAAAAAAATACACGAAAGGTAATCAACATAGACCTAAAAAGAATAAAAGTGTAAAAACAATCCAAAGCTAGGTATACCAAGCAAAGCAATAATTACATAAACAACAGGTCCAGTTAAACACACTTATTCCCTAGAAGCATATAAGCTTATAGACATACTAAGACAAGCGGATGTATTCCCAAGTAGAAGTCTGGTTTAACCGTCCATTATTCTAACTGAAATTTTTTAGTTTAAACTAAGTAGTTATACAAAAATTACGATTATCTAATTAGAAGTTTGGTTTAACCGTCCATTATTCTAACTGATTCATTTGTTACATTACTAAGTGGTCATACAAAAATTATGATTATTTAATTAGAAGTTTGGTTTAACCGTCCATTATTCTAATTAGTTGCAGTTGAACTAATGAACTACCCATATCTGTACTAGCCTTTTTGTTAAATGCAGTTTTCAAAAGAGTTTTGTGGATGCAAATGTAGGTTGGGCTTATAATAGGTCCATTACAAATTTTAATTTGTAAAATCAAAACAACCAAACAATTTCGAATACCATTACAAATTAGACGTATAAATCAAGAAACAATCAAACATAAAATTTACTCACAACATATCTTCACTGAGTCAGTGAGATAACCCAATGCTTATAACCTAAAAAAATTAAATCATATACTTTGGCTTAAAAATCGTATGCTTATTCATTTTGGGTCATTTTATTAAATAGTTTGTATGTAACTTAGGGGTTGTTTGGTTGAATCTGAACCGGTGAGTGTTGAGTAAGAAAAAGATCTGAATGACTAAGAAACTTTGAATCAATAAGTGTTGAATCAATAAGTGTTGAATCAATAAGAGGCTGTTTGGTTGAATCCCTGAATACGTATGCAACATGATTATTTTACCCCTCTAAAATATTTTATGCTGAATAAAATGTATTTGTTTGGTTATATTTATAAATGACTACACTGAATGATAAATAAGTATTACAAAATAAAAAACATCATAAAAATTATTCCAAATCCAACATACAAAAATCCATATACAAATCCTTCATTAATTTGTTAACTCGGTTCATCAAGCGCTCATCAAACAACTATTATTACCATTGTCACAAACGGTAATGATAGTCATAGATCCAAGGAAACACTATCATTACCATTGTCACAAATGTTATTTGGTGGATCATGCATGTTCACACAAATAACGATAATAAATAACACGAGTAAACAACAAACAAAAATACCAATTTCAAGGTTTTACAACCTACCCTTTTTATTTACATCATGCACACACCACAATTTTTAATGGATTTGATAATTGTGGATAGAAAATGCATACAAACATACATGATTGAGGAGATCATGAACTCTTTTGACACTTTGTGAAGGAGAGCAATACAACAGTTTTACAAGGTTGGAGAGACTTAGGACACTTAACATATCAAATAAGGAACTGATTAAATGAAACAATGAACACAAGTAAAGAACACAACACGAACATAAGTAATATGGTTTTCAAGAATGATGTATATTGTTCTCAAGTACTTTTACAAATGTTTCAAAGCTTGGTTCTAATGACTAGTACTTGAGATACTTTATACTACATCATGTAGCCGACCATATATTGAAGGCCGGCTGGAACACTAATCTAGACAACAAGATTAATATAAAGTCAACAGACAGATTGTCTTTAGACAAGTGACTATGGCATGCCATAGCTCATATCTTTATCTATTACAATAAAGATAAACGTACAAATCTAAAAAGTTATAGACTCTAAGACCTTAATCTACAGTTGACAAAAATAAGGACTTTGCAACAACTTATAGAAGTTGGTGAGTATTTAGAGATGATAGCAAAAAGTGGTTCAGCTTTTGTCAAAAGCATGTCAAAGAAGGCATGTCTTCTCTATCTTCGAAAAAAATCAATCTCTTGGCTTTAATAGACTTTGTCTTCAAGTTTCAGAAGACTTTATCTTTGGCTTTAGAAGAATTGGTCTTTTGGCTTCGGAAGATTTTATACTGAGTGAATTTCATTGATTTGTATCAAATCTTCTGAAGTAACTCTCTTTGTACTTCACTTGTGCATGCTGAGAGCTCTTTGGTTGTATCAACCTCTAAGTATAGCTCTTATAAACTTCCCCAAGGTTGATGCTACCAAAACTAAAGGATAATTTTGAGTCTTGATCTTCATCTGTTGACAGTACTCATTAGAATCAAGACCATTCCATTTATCATCAGTTGGCCAGGATTCATCAAACACTTAAAGTATCTTCCCATGTTAGAGAGATCATATAGAGGAAGATCAAGCATGGTTTTGCCAGAAGAACACATCTTGAACCCCTTGATCTCTAGTGACATACCATCTGTCTGGTTAATAGCAAAGGCCCAGGACAAGATGGGTCTCTTAGCAACAAAAGGCGCAACGTGAAGTGGAGTTGGTGGAGCAGCATCTTCTTGATCACCCTCAAGCTGTTCTAACCCATTTGGAAGTGTAGAGGTGGATGCCTTGGACTTCTTCTTCTTGTCCCTCCTTATGTTCATCCTCTTCCTGTTTTTGTATTTTAACTAAGGAGGTTATTCTTGAGTACTAGTTTTTCCTTCTTTGTCCTTCTCAGTTGGGTCCTGTAGGACCGTTTAAGGTTACTTGCTTACAACACAACAACACAAGAGGAGAGAGTGCAACAACACTTAACAGATCAAATGGGGAACTAGAAACCAGTTTTAGTGATAACTAAGAAACACAAGTATTTAAGAGATAGAACAAGTAAAGAACAACACAAGTATTGGTTTTCAAGGATAATGTATATTGCTCTCTAGTTCCTTACAAGTGTTTACAAAGCAATCCCTTAAGATACAAAGGACCGGGGATACTTATACTACATCCTACAACCGGCCATACTTTTAAGGCCAGCTGGATACATGATCTAGATAACAACAAAATCAATGTAGAGTCAAAAGGCATATTGCCTTTTGACTAGTGACTATGACATGCCATAGCTCACATCCTAATATATTACAAAAAGGATTAAGTACATAAAGTGGAAAGTTACAGACTCAAGACCTCAATGTACAATTACCAAAAGCATGGACCTTTCACCAACTTATGTAAAGTTGATGTCTCATCAGAGTTGCAACGAAAAGGGGTCCAGCTTTATGGAAAAGGTACATCAGATAAAGCATGTGCTCAAAAGTCTTTGGAAGAAATCTGTCCTAAAGTGTTGGCTTCGGAAGACTTTGTCTTTGAAGCTTCTGAAGACTTCTTGTTTGGCTTTAGAAGATATTGGTCATGGTTTCGGAAGATTTCACACTTAGAATATGTTCTAAGGTAGAGTGTGAAACTTCCGAATCATTCCACTTATGTACACTTGTGCATGCATGCAGGAGAGACTTTGGATGTTTTGGGTTGCATCAGCCTTATATCAAACCTTACAAACTCCCCCTAGGTTGATGCTACCAAAACACTTGAAGACTTCAGATATCAACAGTCCTCACCATGATAATGACCATCCCTTTTTTCATAAGATCATCAGGATCACTCAGAATCTCATAGTGTCTTCTCATCTCAAAGAGATCATGCAGAGGTAGATTGAACATGTCCTGCCATGTGTAGACATCTTCAACACCTTGATCTCTAAAGACATGCCATCTTTCTGGATTTGTAGTATATGTCTGAGAAATGATGGGTCTTCCTGATGCTAAAGGAGCTACTTGAATTGGAGTTAGTGGAGCTTCCTCTTGTTGCACATCCTTAGGATGTTCTGACTTATCCTGAGGTTTGGAGATGGATGCTTTTTTCTTCTTTTTTATTGGATTTGGTTTAGAAGCCATTATTTTTCTCCTCTTTGAATCTTTTAACTGAGAAGACTAGCCTGTAGCACCTGTTTGATCTTCTTTGTCTTTCTCAGTTGGGTCTTCCTCTCTCATAGGTTCAGATTGAGAGGGAACAGAACCCTGTTGTGGATCAGTTATGGAAGCTTGTTGTGGCTCAGCAGGAGATTTAGGTTGTTTTGTCTCAAATAGTTCAACCTTAATCTCCACTTCCTGAGGGACCTGACTTGGTGGGAGTGTAAGTCAACAAGTTCACCTCTTTGAATCTTCTGCTTGATCACCCTTATATGCTCATCCATAGTAGATAGAGACATGGGTCCAAGTCTCCTTCCAGAGAATCCATACAGCTTCAAGAAGCTCATCATCCTCTACCTATCAGCAGACTTCTTCATGCTCTTTTGGATGATGTCTCTTGACTTTGCAGCCTCTTCCCTTAACTTCTTCGTGGCCTTTCTTTCCTTGATTAGTTCAAGTTCAAGCTATTTGAGATAATCAAACTCAATGTAATCAAAGGATAAGGGAAGAAGTGCATCAGCTTGATAGAGGCCTATGGCACTCAGGTAGTTGATCATGTTGATCCTATCAGTTTCTTTGTCTACCTAAAGTTCTTGTGGAGCCATATCCTCCTGTACAAGACTTTCTTGAACTGGGGAGAGGGTAGGCATATTCTTGTAGAGTCTTTTCTGTCTTCTCTTTTCTTTAAATTAGAGAAGCAATCTTGCATCCTCTGCCTCCCTTCTTTCCTTTATCATTTCCATGTCAGCTAGTTCATTTAGTTTATCTAAGGGGAGGGAGATGATATTATAAATATCATAGTTCCTATTCTGCAAGTAGTTGATCCTGACTACCCTCAACTCATTTATCCTGAGTGTTTGGTCTGCGGGCAGCCCTGATTGCAGCTTCCATGAAGCCAGCCAACCCAGTAGAGGAACTTTCTCCCTTAGCTTCTTTTTCCTCTCTCTCTCTCTCTCTCTCTCTCTCTCCTCCTCCTCAATCTCCTCAGGGGTTAGTACCCTTTTACCTTGTCACCCATAGACCTTGGTGACACAGGATGGAGAGAGCATTGGCCTTTATTGCTTGATGTAGCTTCCAAGCTCTGTCCAGAGAGAGGTTGAGATGCACCTTCACCAGCAGGTGTCTCATCAAGGGAATGAAACTCTAAAGCAGTTGTTGGTGAGACAGGGCTCTTAGGTTCTACCACTGGGCCTTCAGTCAATGTTTCCCCTATGAAACTAATCTTAGGGTCTGCCTCAACATCCAGTTGACCAATGACATTGCCTGATTGCCTTAGTCTCCTTCTGAAGCTAAACTCTTCAATGATCCTGTCTTGAATCCTTTGAGCCAGTCTGTTAGCTTGTTTAGATTGGCTTGGATTGACAAGTGGCATGCTGATAAGGTCAAGACTTTCATAGAAGTTTAAAGTCTGAAAGTTGAAGACTTCTTGCTGCCCTTGAACTCTTTGAATAATAAGGTCTCTTCTATTTTTATCATACATCCACCCTATAATGTAATTTGAAGTTCTTTGAGGTGGAGATGACATTGCCCTTGGAATACCTTCCTCAAAGAGACTCTGAATGAGAGAGTCTATTGAGTCCACATCAATGTGAACTTGAGGAAGTTGCTGAGTATGGACAATTGCAAGTGAGGATAGTGAGTCCTCAATGTACATGCTCTGTGAGGAACTCCCAGGTTCTATGTCTATGATGACTTTCTCCCTGTTTTTGGTAGCATTATCCACTTGCATAGATGAGCTAGAGGTTAGGTCAACCAGATTCACAGGTTCTTATGTTCCTGGTTGAGTTCTTCTTAAAGGTCTCCCATCTAGTTGTGCCTTAAGATAAGATATTTCAAGTTGCTGGTCATTGACCCTGTTTTGTAGGGTAGTCACCTGAAATTCAAGGTGACTAACCTTTGAGACTAAGTAGGTGCATGTTTTTGATAGGTTTTGCACCTTTAGCCTCAGATTCCCATCCTCTTCAATAGAAGAATCATTGGGGGATGAGAGAATTGGACCAAACTCTTTTCTGTCACCACCAGCATGGAGTTCGTGGTTGCTGGATTTCCCCTACTCAGTGACAACCTCAATGGAAGTGTCAATGGGCTGAGTTGCCATGGTTGAGGTCTGAATGATGTAATCACTTGCTGAAGTGAGAGCCTCTTCCATATGGATCTCCTGAACAGGTTTAGAAGGATCCACCTAAGTGATGGGTGACTAATGTGGGCTAGACATAGGTGATTCAGGAGTACTCATCTCTCCTTGAGTAGGGGAGGAGTAGAGAGACTCATGGAACACACTGGATCCTAAGTCTTCATCAGTATAGAAGTCATTGTTGGAAATAGGTTGGTTTAAATCTAAAAGGTGGGGATGGTAGTTGTCCCCTTAAGGTTGTTCATCTGAGTATGGAGACTTAGAATGATGGCTTAAGGCTGTGGGGCTTATGAGCTCATCAGTATGAGTATGAGAACCTCAGAACTAATAGTTGAAGTGATGGGAGTGGTTTGCTCCTGAGGAGAAGTGGGAGCTCCAGTTTCTATTTCTTCCTGTGTGGAAAGTGATTTGGGGGCCTGCACAACCTTAGTAGTTTGTACAGGGGTTCGGTTGGATCTTCTTTGGTAGGTGAGGGTGATTTGTGGTGGTCTTTTAAGTGGTTGAAAAGTAGAAGGTGTGGGTTTAACACTAGCTTGTGTTGCTAGGTTGTCACCTTAAGAAATGAGCTCTAACATTTTTAGGACCAGGGCTGTATCTTCCCCGGACTAGCCAATAGTTGGCTTCGTTAAAATCTTAAAGATGTTGGGCTTCATTTGTCCCAATTTAAGAATATTATCTATTTCCCTCAACTGTGAGCCCCGTTCACAGTTAAGAATGTGTTGAACATATCTAGGAAACATGTAATACTCTAAGGAGTCCAAGTTAGCAAGTAAATTTATGTAAACAAAATGAGAGTACCTGAACTTGACCCCTTGAACCATTCCATGCACTATAAAGGAGAGACCCTCAGGAATCTGGTCCTACCCTCTATGCTTGTTGGACAAGCTGCGGATAACCACATGAAGCAACTATTTCCACTGTGATGAGACCCTCCCATTCCTAAAGGTCTTTACAGAGAAATCTCCCTCATAGCCTATCTGCTCAAAAGAATGATTAATAACTTCCATTGGAAAGAACAACTCACCTTCTTCATCATCCAGCTGAAGATGGGTGTTTATGATGGCTGGAGTGATGAAGATTGTCCTCCCCTGCACTATGGCAGACAGTTCCTTCTCCCCATCTAGAACAACCTCTTGACAAGTTTTACAGAATTCAAGCAAATGATCCTCATAAAGAATAGGATCAATGGTAAGGGAGGTGAAGTAGTTAGACAAAGCCAAGAATTGGCAAATCTCTGAGAAATGTGGATCTTTCTCAGAGTTTAACAGAGCAACCTAATTGTGTTGCCTGTATAATTGCATGGAGAAATCTGGGTCATTTCTTCTGTTAAGGTTGGCCATTTGAGAAAGCTTAAAGGTGAAGGAAGGATGAGCAAAGGCGGTTGCAAAGAGAAAGTTAGGAATTTAGGTTTGGAGAAAAGATGAAGATGATAGAAAGAGGAGGGAACCGTTGCGTTTATATGTGAAAAGGATTTAAGACAAAGTTAATGAAATATGATAAACTTTGAAATCCGGATGTCGGTCCCACCTATGAAAAAGTAATTTGCTTTTTGCTCAATAGTAGTTTTCTTGGAAGTCGAAAAGCTTTCGAAGGGAAATTGTCTTCGGAATTTTTAATGAAAAAGCTTCCAAAGCCAAAATGACTTCGGTAGAATTTCCTAAGAGTTTTGAAAATTTTGCTTCGGAAAAAAAATTAGAACTTGGACGTTTTGTTCCAAGGAACAAAGCTTCCAAGAGTTAATTTTCTTTGGAAGGAAATTGTCCTTGAAAACATATAAATGCCTAAGAGAGATTTTATGCTTCGGAAGATATTTCAGAAATTTCTTCCGAAGGAAAATTACTTAGCAAGTTATTTGTTTTGAAGGCATAAGTTTCTTCTGAAGATAAAATCATATCTTCCGTAGGATCAAGATTTTTAAAAATCTAAGGAAAGTCTTCACTTCTGAAGATTAATACTTAGAAGAAAAGATAAGAAATCAGCTTCCGAAGTATGAAGAAAAGAAGAAGTCCTCAAGCCTTGGAAGAAATAGCCTCTTCCGAAGTATAAGTTGTTTCGGAAGAACTTGTTCTTCCGAAGCCAACTAACCTTCGAAAGACACTACTATGAACCAATAGACACAAGTATGGTCTCTCTAACACTCCGCTGCAGACCTCTAAGATACTACATGGCATTTTCTCAAAAGCCATGTAGTTGACCATACTTTATTCCACTATTCACCTTTATCAGTTAGTACAGTTGCCACCTTTAGTTAGTGACAAAAGGTAAGTCATGGACCAGTCATGACTACCATATCTTAGAGAATACTTTATCTAAGATACCTTAACTTTAGCATTGTAGTATATGTTTTAGTCATAGGTTTCTAGCTGGCATCAAAGTATATTCGGCAGTAGGTAGTAGTATATATAGTCTCTTATTGTAACTCATGTAATAAGCTTGAAAGAGTCCTGTAATAATTTGAGTTGAGAAGTAATATATACAAGTACCTTGAAAATTATCTATTTGTGTTCTTTGCTACTTAACATATTATTATCAACTCTTATAAGATATTCTGCTTCATCTGATCCGAGTGTTGTATAAGTGAGTTTGAGAGAAATCCAAGTGTTAAGTGACAAAAACCGATCCTGCAATTGGTATCAGAGCTTTTTAAGCTCTTGATTGTGAGATATTACCATCCAAATCAACCTGTTATTCACTCCTCCTTACAACACACTCAAAATGGCTCTCAACAAGTCTAAAGTATAAATGGGTACGGTGACCAAAGCACCCATCATCACCCCTTAAAACTTCAGGTCATTGAGCAGACATATGGAAGGCTTCATCAGGTATCAAGACAACATGATATGGCAATCCATTTTCAATGGCCCGTATAAACCTACGGTGGCAACACCAGGGTAAACGGTGCCATGATAGAGAAAGCTGTTGAAGACTACTCTGATGAGGACAGGAAGAAGTTGGACATTGACAGCAATGCAATGACTGTTCTCATAACTGCAATACCTAACTCTATTATGGTAGGGTTTAAGCATTGCAAGTCAGCTAATATGTACTCCAAATCCAATGACTCCAAGAAGGAGTCACTGAAAAGACTCTCAGAGACCTTCACCTACATTGCTGGAAAGACTCTCAACCAACAATACTTTAGGTACATGGACCTCATTTCTTCCCTTCAGTCTTTGGGAATTGCTCTTAAACTCAAAGACCTCACAAGAAAGTTCATGAGTGCACTCCCAAATGAGTGGATGTTCTACTGTGTCTCTATCAAGAGGTCAGAAAATATGAACACCCTCACCATGACTGAGCTCTATGGCATCCTTGATGGATACCGCTTGGAGATGGAAAACAAGAGAGGCCATCAGACAAACAGACCCTTGAGTCTTCCTGCTAGCAACGCCTTAATAGTTGTTGAATGCTTAGGACCCACCCAACCTCAACAGTACCTGACTTACACCTAATAGCGATCCTGTTCCTCTGGACCATACATCATTTTCCCTGAGACTCCAAGGTCTCAACAGGCCCATCATAGTTCCATTCGGGACAACTGTGCCTTTGTCTCAGGAAGTGGACACTCTAGTGACTCTCAGTATTGCTTTGATGATCTAGAGTGCTTTAGTCCAGATTATGTGGAATATGTGGACATAGTCTAACAGATGGCTCTCTTGACCTACAGAGAAAAGAAGTTCTTTAAGAGAACTGGAAGGCAATTTCCCCAGAACCCAACCAACAACAAATTTGGGTTTGACAAAACTAAGGCCAAATGTTACAACTGTAACCAACTTGGTCATTTTGCAAGGGAATGCAAGGCTCCCAAGTAAAATCCGGGAACCCCATAGGCCTCCACACATCCCTCTTCACCAAAGCCGACTGGAAAGTCAACAGAGACAACTGCTATGGCTCAAGAAGTTGACTGGAGCTTTATAGTATAGGATGTGACTCCTGCTCAAGCACTCATGGATGGAACAGATGACAAGAAGGTATATGAACACCTCTGTACTCCGACATGTATTGCTAAGGTTAAATTATATTAGGACAACAATATGGAGAATTAATCTGATATTGAGTCTCTAAATGTTTTAAAATCTAACTTTACAAGGATTGAATCTGACTATCAAAGAAAAATTGAGGAGTTGGAGAAAACTGTGTCCTTATTAAAACATGAGCACACAAAATATAAGACCCAAATAAAGGATTAAGTATCCAAATTGTCTGAGGCTCAAGACTAGCTTGTCATTATTGAGGCTCAAGCCAGAAAGTATGCTATTTCTGAGCAAAACATCCAAGCCATTCTTGCATCATCCTCTCACTCAAAACTTTGTTACCAAAACAAAGGAGGGTTGGGAACCAATGAAATTGCTCTACCACACTCTTATGAGTCTATCAGACAACCAAGATGTGGTACCAAAGAGAAAGAGGTTCCATTTGCTGACCCACCTTTTGATGAGTCAAAGTGTGATGCAACCATGAAGACCATCACAGGGAAGAACCAGGTAATTTTACCCACTCCTACCAGTGATGATCAAATCATGACCACAAAAACCAGAAGAAGCAGAACAAAACCAGCAAAAAAACTGCCAAGAAAGTGGCTGAGTCTAAGCTGTAGATAGACCCAAAACAAAAGGATGTATTCATCTCAGCTGGATTACAGGTGGTAGGTAACTCTGATTCAAGAAAGGGGTGTAGTACCAACACCTCTGTCCTACCAAAGGATTAGAAGTTAAAGCGAAAGGTTGCTCATGAAGAGAAAAATAACAAGAAACAACAATTCTCAAGTTCCCAGAAGATTAACATTGCATGCATAATGTGTGGTCTGCAAAACCACATGGCCAAAGATTGTTATTACAATCCTGCTAGCACACATTATGCAATTAATTTTAAAAGAGAAGGAGTTAGGGAAGGCTTCTCATATGGACCTTATCAAATGGTTCAAGTGATGAAAAAGGGAAAGCTTGTTTCCAAAGCAAGGTTGCTTTCGGAAGAAAGTCATTCTTCCGAAGGGAAAATAGCTTCGGAAGCTAAAGATGTCAAGACTCTAAAGAACAAAAGAGTCCTTTTGAAACCATCCTAGAAGAAGATCACTTCGGAAGAAAAGGTGGTGAAGGCTTCTTCCGAAAAGAAAAAAACTTCGGAAGAATGCCATACTGCAAAAGCTTCAACAAGCTCATCCTCCCTGATCAACCAAAAGATGGATTAGAAGATCAAGAAAGATGTTACAGCCCAAACCTCTTCTTCAATGACATCCATTGAACCCCATGCTTAAAATTTGGTTCAATTATGTCACTATCATTGGAAGAACCCAAGACCAACAAGGCTTGGGTTTCCAATTAAAACTAATCATCTCATCTTATGTGCAGGGACATCCATATGACAAGAATAACAATGTTTGGATCGTGGATAGTGGATGCTCCAGGAACATGACAGGGAACATATCACTCCTTCAACAATTTCAACATTATGATAGAGGACCTGTCTAGTTTGGAGGTGAGGCCGGAGGATATATTTCTAGCAGAGGGAGTATATCCAATGGTAAATTAAAAGTGGACAAAGTTCACTTTGTCAAACAACTTGAACACAAGTGTTTCTCAGTTTTGTGATCAAAAGCATCAAATGCTCTTCACAGAACGTGAGTGCATTATCCTCAAACCCAGGATGACAATTCCTCCAGAATTGGTGCTTCTTAGATCTCCTAGGAAAGGGGATATGTACAAGCTTGATAAGAACAATGCTTCCCTAATGGGTGAAGTGTCATGCTTTCTTTTCAAAGCTGATGGTGATGAGTCAACACTATGGCATAAACGAATGTGCCATGTAAATTTTAAGACAATGAATAAATTGGCTAAAAATAACTTGGTACATGGTTTGCATAAATAGGAATTTTTCTACAAAGATAAATGTATTGCACACCTGAAGGGGAAGCAACACTGGGCATCTCATAAATCCAAAGCTGTTAACTCCATCACCACTCCATTACACTTACTACACAAGAATTTATTTGGGCCTACAAGTATAATGAGCATTGGAAGGAAATCATACTGCCTTGTGATTGTTGACAATTTTACAAGATTTACATAGGTATTCTTTTTAAGATCTAAAGATGAAACTAACTGAAACTTTTAAATCTTTTATTCTTAAAATAGAAAATCAAATTGATCACAAGGTTAAAATAATTAAAATTTGCTGAGAAGTCTGATGATGCTATCTTTGTTGGATACTCCTCAAACTCTAAAGCTTATAGACTTTATAACATCAAAAATCAAGTATTTGAGGAATTATCCAACATTGTTGTTAATGAGCACACTCTTTGTGTTAGGGGGAATGGCCCTGATCATATTTTTAACTTAGAATTGTTTCCAAACTATTCTAAACCATCTTATGAAAATGTTTCAGCTGGAACAAGTGCTCAAAGCAATTCTGATGAAGATCAACTATTTGAGCTACCCAGACCTATTCCAAGTTATCCAAGAGCTGCAACAAATCAAGCTCCCACTATTGGTAGATCTGATAGTATGACTATCTCAAGGGATAGTAGAGCTTCTACCAGTACTTCATCTTTAGATCCTCAAAAATCATAAGGTGACAATGCATAACACCAAGATGATAGAAGTAGCATCTTGAAGGAACAGGCAACTGTTAATGCTGCTTCACAGCCAACAAATGATGATGTTTCTCATTCATTCAATCAATCGTCATTGAATGAGTTTGAAATATCAGCTGAACAAAGTGTTCAAACTCCTGAGCAAAACATGTCTAATCTGGATCTATCTTTGCAACTAGAGGTAATTCCTTGACTTAGGATTCACAACACTCATCCAACTGAGAACATCATAGGGGAAGTCTCTGAAAGTGTGAGAACAAGAGGACAAATTCACAATGGTAATGTCTACTTGTACTCATGCTTTCTATCCCAGATGGAACCCAAGAAGGTAGAAGATTCCTTGAAAGATAGTAGCTGGGTTGAATCAATGCAAGAGGAGCTGTTTCAATTTAAGAGGAAAAAGGTTTGGAACCTGTGTCCGCTACCATCTGGTCAGGTACCTATAGGCACAAAATGGGTTTCAGAAACAAGAGAGATGACAAAGGCTTATAATATTGAACAAAGCAACACTGGTGGTTCAAGGATACACTCAAGAGGAGGGAATCAATTATACTGATGTCTTTGCACACGTTGCAAGACTTGAGGCAGTTAGGATCTTCCTTGCCTATACTGCATCCAAGAATTTCACTGTCTACCAACTTGATGTCAAGTGTGCCTTTCTATATAGGGATATAGATAGGGAAGTCTATATATGCCAGCCTCCAGGATTTGAAGACCCACAACACCCCAACTATGTGTGCAAATTGGATAAAGCTCTATATGGGTTGCACCAAGCATGTAGGCTGTGGTATGAGATATTGTCTCAGTTTCTCCTGAAGGTTACACTAGAGGTACCATTGATAAGACTCTTTTCCTAAGGAAGTCTGGAAAGGATATCTTGCTCGTTCAAGTCTATGTTGATTACATCATATTTGGTTCCTTAAATGACCAAATGTGTAAAGACTTTGAGAGCATCATGAAGAAAAAGTTTGAGATGAGTTCCATAGGAAAAATGGACTTTTTTCTTGGAATTCAGGTGAAGCAATGAAGGAAGGGTTTTTCATCAATCATTCTAAGTATGTTAATGGCATCTTAGAAAGATTTGACATGAAAGAGTGTAAGTCAGCCAAGACACCCTTACCCAGAAACCATAATCTATGTCCTGATTCCGAGGGGATGATATTGATCAACATTAGTATAGAGCAATTATTGGTTCTCTGATGTATCTCATAGCAAGTAGACCTGATATCATGTTTGCAACCTGCATTTGTGCAAGATATTAGGCTACTCCAAAGGTGTCTCTCCTAGTTGCTGCTAAGAGAATCCTAAGATACCTCAAAGGAGCATCTAAATTAGGTCTCTGGTATCCAAGGAACAACAATTTCAATCTCTATGGCTACTCAGATAGTGACTATGGTGGCTGCAACATCAACAAGAAATCAACATCAGGTGGATGTCAATTTCTTGGTGGAAGGATCATCTTGTGACAATGCAAGAAGCCATTCCGTGTCTCTACATCTACTGCTGAAGCTGAATACATGGCTGCTGCAAGTTGCTGTGCTCAACTGTTATGGATTCAAAACCAGATGCTAGACTATGGATTCAACTTCATGAGCACTCCTATCCACATTGACAACAATAGTGCTATCTCCATCACTGAAAATCCTGCAATCACTCCAAGACAAAGAATATTGATATTAGGTAACATTTCATTAGAGATATTCATGAGAAAAATCTAATTAAGCTAATCAAAGTTGATTCAAGTGAACAATATGTTGACTTGTTCACCAAAGCTTTTGATGAACAAAGATTTAAGTATCTCATTACTACTATTGGGATGATAAACCATTGTTTAGTATATCTCGCATGAAAACCTTTTGAAGTATGCAAAGTCTTATGTCAAAACAATCTAATCCCTGTTACAAAAGGTCTTTATGTCAAAACAATTTAAGCCCTGTTACAAAAGGTCTTTCTCTGAAATTTTAACTAATTATAAATTCTTCTAAAGAGGAATTAACTCTCGGAAGATGTTTTACGTATCTTCCAAAGCAAATTCCTCCCAGGATAATTTTCTTCTTGGAGGAGGTTTTAGTCTCGGAATAAGCGATTGATTACATGTCAAATATACTTCCGAAGCTTATAAAACTCTTCATTTGAAAAGAAATCTTTACTTTCGGAAGTAAATTTGCCTTCGGAAGAGAATTACCTTTGAAAATGATTTATACTCAGAAGAAAGATTTAACTATGTAACAGAAATCTTTTAGGCCCCTCTGTGTAAAAAGTAAAGATTTTGTTAATGATGTCGTATTATTTAAATGAACTAAACCCTACCGCCCCTGTCACCTTAGCCACTGAAACATCACGTCACCTTATCTTAACCCCTTAAACCGCCATTTCACTCATTTAAGTAACTCCAAATACTCACTTTCATCTTTGTACTAAATTTACTGCCCTAAAAGCTTCCTTTGTCTCCAATTCACCTAAGTCTAAACTAAGCTTACCACAACTTTCTCAAATGGCACTTAAGCCTCAGCATAACCAAGTCGTAATTCTTGATTCTTCAAGAGATGCTGACTTCTCTAAAATCATTTCCTTTCTTACCCAATCATCTTATTACACTGCTCTAAATGTTAACCCTACTGTTTATTCAAATCATATGGCTGAATTTTGGGCCAAAGGTCAGATTGAAACCCTAAATGGGGTGCGGGTAATAAGATCGAGCATCTATGGCCAGGGGTTGGTCATTTCTGAACAACTCATCAGGGAGCATCTCGAGCTTCATGATGAGGATGCCCCCATAGAGTTCCCCAAAATAGATTTGGACAACACCTATATCCAAATGGGATATGGTGGAGATGTTAGCAGGTCTACCGTTTACAAGTTCAACTTCTCTTACAACTGAAAGTTCCTGCTGCATGTTGTTCTCCACTGCTTATCCAACAAATCTGGGGGATGGGATCAAATCCTATATGAACTTGGGTGCCTAGTTCATGGAATGGTGAAAAGCCTTCGCTTTAACTACTCAAGATTTGTGCTGACCAATCTTATGGGAAACCTCCAGCGGGAAACTTTCTTCATGTATCCCAGGTTTCTCCAGCATATAATCAACTGTGAGTTGGACCAGTGTCAGCTTGTCTGTGCAGCTGCTCTGTTTGTCCCTCAAATGACGCCGACCATATTCAAGACCTTGAAGAAAGTGTCCACCAATTTCACCGGAAGACATACTGCACTGCTTCCAGTTATGATTGAACCGATGGCTCCAGGTGACATCCCTGATAACCCCACAGGTGATGAACCCACACCAGCAACAACCCTCGCACTGCCAAACCTACCTTCTCACCCCATCACTATCACATATCAAAGACGCCCCAAACAAACCCTTGTTCAATCTTCTCTGATTGAACAAGCTCCTCCTATTCAATCCAAAAGGACTAGAGTGGAAAAATAGGCTCCCATTTAGTCTGAGGTCTCACCATCCTTCACAATTGACCTGAATATAGGTTTTGAGTCTCCTTAGTCTTAAACCCATGAGCCCGAAACCCAAGCTGATATCCCTCAGGGTGAGTCTTTATACTCCCCTAAGCAGCCAAAAAGGGACAGCCCCACCATAATCTCAATGCCTTTAGACATTGACCAAAGTCCCGGGTCACTAGGTTTAACTTCTATATCCTTTACCAACCTTTTATTTAGAACTAATGAAGAGATTACGTCTCTTCATGGCAATGAAGTTGATCCACAACACTCTCTAAAGGATCAACAGAGCCTAGAGAGACCTCTTATCTCTAGCCCCCATCAGCAAGCCTTTACTGAGGTGAGTCCCACTAATGTGGAGGGGACTCATGCAGATTCAGCTGCCACTACTAAAGGAGCCTCAATGGATCTTTAGGATAGTGGTAACATATTTGAGACTGAATCTACGGCAACCGTGCCTTTTGATGACTCTGAAAGAGACATCCTTAGGCCAGGGAAACCAGGGTGCCAAGAAACCACATTTTGTGGTGAGGATGAACATACTAGGTATGTTACCTCATCTCCATATGATTCTTCAAAAGAAGATGAGGGAAGACTACAACTCACTATTAAAGACATAATTTTTAAAGTCTCAAACCTTGAATCTTAGGTTAGGACTTTAGAGGATAGGTCCACCACTTAGCAACTTGAGACTAAAATCTCAAGGCCAAACTAGCTGAGAAACAGATTGAGAGGTCTGTTAGGCATGTACCAATTCAGGTCTCACTGACCTCTTCCTCTAGCTCATTAAGCTTTCAAGATGATGCTACCAAAAAGGGGGAGAGTGTTCGGGGACAAAGCAAAAGGCGAGAGGAACCACAGAGTCAAGCTCTCACTTCCTTAGGTTCAAGATACCCCATGCAACAAGGTTCATTTTTCCTGAGCCTCCTCCTGTTATGATTCAAGTAGATCAAAGGATGCTCCAAGATCTCAACAGGTCCCTCAATAAGTTCTTGACTGAATCTATCATTGAACAGCCAAGTCCTGACTTGTCTATGATTTACTTTAAGGCTCAAGAGCTTCAGAGGTTGAATGCACCTTCTATTACTATTGAGGAAGTTGGTCAACCTAAGGTCCAAGTGAAACCAGAGATTAATTTCCAAGGGGAATCAAGGACTGATGGCCTAGCAACTGAGATGGTTGGGACCAAAAGTGCATTCTCACAGACTTCTAAAGCACAAGTCAAAGCCTGGATGAAAGACTATCTCTGGGCTCATGGCTTCTCTGGCAGGCAGGTGGGTCCTATGTCTGGGAAGACCCTCCAGCGACATGTCAGTGGCATAAAGCTGACATTCGCTTAGGGAAGAGGAGGGAGATGCATAGAAGGGTACATGGGATGTTCTTCAAGCCAACCACTCAACCCTAACCTCTAACCCAACCACAACCTGAACCAACTGCTTTTCAATTCCCCATAAAGACTGAACTAACCACTGAACCTTACATACATGAACCTACACCATCAACCATATCAACTTCCTCACCTCAACCACCTAAACTACCCATTCTCAAACCAAAAAATCTCTCCAGAACCCTAACACCGCAACCTACCCAACAACTTCCCAAACCATCCCCTCAGCCTTCCACAAATCTCTCCTTACAGGTGTTCAAGGCAATCAACGCAAAGCTCATCAACTACACAACCCTTAGCGACATCTCTTGTGAGGAGGACTCTGTCAAACTAACCTATGTTGATGGATCCTCATTTTCTCTTACTAGAGATCAATATCTTGATCTGCCAAGAGGAACATTGGACCAAGCTGCAAAGCTCCTTGGCCACAACTCAGATGCTCTGAATGAGGAAGAAAAGAAGCTAAGGAGAAGGCTAGTAACTCTGCTGGATACGAAGAAAGGAGACAAGGTACCAAGTCAACCACTTGTGCCAAGGAAGATGATTATTCAGTGGAGGTTCGAAGACTCTTCTCATAACTTTGTTGTTAAGAGAGAGAGA
Organism: Flaveria bidentis; assembly: GCA_018326385.1. NCBI lineage: Eukaryota > Viridiplantae > Streptophyta > Magnoliopsida > Asterales > Asteraceae > Flaveria > Flaveria bidentis. Next base: position 23,370 of record BJCM01210687.1, read on the forward strand.
GAGAGTAGAGAGATAAACAGGCTAAATGTCTCATCTCTTCTACACTTAAGTAGATTTGATATTGCTGAGTTAGCAGAAAAGCTACTCTCCAACCCCTCCAACTCTGAAGTAGCTGCTCACATCAGGAATCATTTGAGCAGTCTTCATCTGGCCAAGCTAACTGCTAGGACCAAGTTTGAAGAAGAGTTGAATCTGAGAGAGGAGGAGAAGAGGAAAGGATCAACAACCAAAGTTAAAGCCTTTCTTCAAAGGATTGAGGGTCCGGAAGTTGAATCCATAGTTAGGTGGGAGTATGACTATAACTCCCATCAACTAACTCTCTTCATGGGGTCACAACAAATGGTACACGTCATTCAGAGTGATAGACTGGATCTCCTGTCTACTAATGATTTGTACAAGCTTCTCAACACCACTTCCGGAAAGACAAACAGACAGACAAATATCTACTTTCCCTGGTGTTGAAAGTTTTGAGAAGCAGGAACAAGTGAGGTTTTGGTAGCATCATCCTAGGGGGGTTTTTTAGATCAAGAAGAAGGCTAGTGCAACTAAAAACCAAATCACTTAAACTATTTTGGTACAACTAATAAAGGACTTCCGAAGCTAAGTATGAAACTTCCGAAGGAAAAGGAGTTCTTCCGAAGACAATGTCGCACCCTCAAAATCCACATGCGGAGTTTTACCGCTAGGCGTGTGAACAAACCAGGATCACAGTCAATAGTTACTCAGAACGACTCTATATGCAATGATTAAATAAAAAATCAACCAAAGATAAACTTTAAAACTGTGCGGAAGCGTATTGTAAAAACAACCCAATGAAACAGAAATGTATATTATGGCAAAACATGTGCCAACCCAAAGAGCAATACAAATCATTGAAAACAAATATATTGTCTTGAAAACTGAGTCTTAGAATGCATGTGCAACCGTGAAGTGCTCCTAT
>BJCM01210690.1:0-19352 GCA_018326385.1 Flaveria bidentis
GGGTAGCTAACCCGCATACCGTTGAGCTAACACCTACAATGGGTGTGCACCTCCATACATTTGCTTGCAAGCCTTTCTTACATTTATTCATTCATTCATTAATGCATGCATTCATCATCATGTTCCTCTTTCATTGTCTTTCACTTTACGTTACATAATACTTCGTTCATTCATTATCATAACACGTAAAGTCATGGGAAAGAAAAACATACATCATCATAAGGAACATAAACATATCATTCATACATTGTCATGTTGGGCATTATACATACATAACATACATCATGAATAACCATGCAACATCATCATCATCATCATGCACGAACATCAAGCACATAACATTACATGCCCATCATACCATCTATGACCTCAAAAGTCAACTTACATAACCCCCGGGAATCTCATAGGTCAAAGCCTACATTACTCCTTTTTCTCCTAAAAGTCATAATTTTCTAAGTGTTCATCCGCATTGACCCTATTGCTCATCCGCATTTAATTGCTTCATCCGCATTAACTTTTATTGTTCATCCGCATTTGATGGCCTCATCCGCATTAATCCTTATTTGTTCATCCGCATTTGATGGCCTCATCCGCATTAACCCTTTTTGTTCATCCGCATTTAGTGGCCTTATCTGCATTAAATCTTATTTGTTCATCCGCATTTAGTGGCCTCATCCGCATTAACCCTTATTTTTTCATCCGCATTAAGTGGCCTCATCCGCATTAACCCTTATTTGTTCATCCGCATATAGTGGCCTCATCCGTATTAACCCTTATTTGTTCTTCCGTATTGACTTACTCAGTGGTTAATGTTCATCCGCATTTGATGGCCTCATCCGCATTAATCCTCCAAACACTTAGGCAGATTTAAAACTTAACATGTGAGCCTAACAACATCATATTCGATTTCAACTCACCATTCATCATGTTCTAAGCTTAATTACACACCCTAAGCCTTAGAAACATCATCGTACATCAGCAAACATAAACATAATCACATCATAACATCACAACATCATTATACATGCGTACAAGCATACGGGTCCGAAACCCAATTTAGCGAAAACATACATTCATGAATATCCAGCCCCAAAATCAGTTAAAAACCAGTAAAAGAGGGGTCCTAGAACTCACCTTTGTAGCTTTTGAGTATGGCTTCCTCCAAACTCGTTTGCAACTTGAATTCAACCGTTTAGAGACCCATTAAAAACATACCCGAACACATACAAACACACATATGCATAAACCCGAGGACATAACCGGTTAAGAACGTCATAAAAGCATGAATTCTTACCTTGAATTCGAATTCTTTCTTCTTGTTCTTCTTCAAAGCCGAGAATATCTCTGCTCTCTTCCTTTTTCTCACTAAAATCCGAAAGATTTATGTGTAGAAAGGGTGATGGGCGGCCATGCCACCTTTTACACCAACTTTTCAAACATTTTGTCCTTTTGGACACTTTTTACCCCTAGACTTGGGTTTTATTTATTTTCCTTCTTTTCTTTCACTTTATTCACTCTTTCCTTGACTTTAAAATAACCAGGTGTTACAAACCAAATCTTAACACTTAAACTATTTTTAGTGCAACTTATAAAGGACTTCAAAAGCTAAGTGTGGAACTTCCAAAGGAAATGGAGTTCTTCCGAAGACAAAAGTACAAGATCATCTTCCGAAGGAAAAGCTCCAACTTCTGAAGACTGTCTTTTCTTCCTAAGTTCAAGATGTAAAAAAATTCAAAGACAATGACTTCCGAAGTAGAAGTCCTCAAGCCACGGAAGAAGCAGCCTCTTCCGGAGTATAAAAGGCTTTGAAATAACATGTTCTTCCGAAGCCAATTAACCTTCGGAAGATGCTGCTATGAAGCATGGTCTCTGAAACTTCGCTGCAAACCTCTAATACTACATGGCGTTTTCCCAAAAGGCCATGCAGTTGACCATACTTTATTCCATTGTTTACCTTTATTTGTTATTACAGTTGCCAACTTTAGTTTGTGACAAAAGGTAAGTCATGGACATGTCATGACTACCATATCTTAGATAAGACATTATCTAAGATACCATAACTATAGCTTTGTAGTATCTACTTTAGTTATAGGTTTCTAGCTGGTATCAGAGTATAACTGGCTGTAGGTGATAGTATATATAGTTTTTCATTGTAACTCTTGTATCATGCTTGTAAGAGTCTTGTAAACTTAGAGTAAAGAAGTAATATATACAAGTATCTTGAAAAATATTTCTTTGTGTTCTTGAGTTACTTAGTATATTATAATCAACTCTTTGAGATTCTATTTCATCATAACCGTGTGAGTATAAGTGCGTTTGAGAAAAAACCAAGTGTTTGGTGACAAAACCGATCTTGCAAGTTTCTTTACTTATTTTGATTTGTATATTTTTATAAATGCCAGAAAATAGAAAAACAATAAAGGTAATAGATCAAATTTGTGGCAATTACAACTCACCATATACATCAAACTACTTGAGGAAAATGGTGTGCTTTTGATAGCGTAACAACAACAAAAGTATGAAGAATGGGTGTGCTTTTGACAGCGTAACAACAACAAAAATCTAAAGAATGAGTATGCTTTTGTTAGCGCAATAATAACACAAATGTGAATAGTGGGTGTGATTTTGATAGTGCAATAACAACAAAAATATGAAGAATGGGAGTGTTTTTTAGAACACAACAACCAAAAAATATAGAAGAAAGAGTATGCACTTTTTCTATTGTGATATCCGGTAATTTTCCATTACCAAAGTCCGTTAGTTCTGTTAAATCTTGCATACACGTGTCGTGAGCACACATTAGTTGTCATTGAACGTTGGTGACTTGATAACAATTATCTATGATAAACAAATAATAATCAAATTAATAATTTTAATTATTAGTTCATGATTATGTTATTTATGAATTTTAAATATTATTTGTTAATTTTATATGATAACGTGACTACATGTAATATATTTAATGTGTTTTGTGATTAATTGAAAATGTATATGATCATTATTATTCATTAACAATGTTTGTATTTGGTAGTTAATACCTTTTAAGAAGTGTTGAAAAGATTAGTTTTTATAAAATATAAACTATGGGGTTTATTTTATAATTACCTATAAGCAAAATATTACCAAATTAAACCCAACCCTAGCCCCCAAACCCTTCATTCGGTCGAAATCCATTCCCCATCCCCTCCCCTTTGTAATTTGATCAAGAACACACACATACAATTTAATTTTGATTATTTCCAAGTTGTTCCAAGGTGATAGCAAGCATAATTCTTGATTTCTACACACTTAAAGGTAAGTTTTATCAAGTTTTTTCGTAGTTTTTAATTATTGATGAACTCTAATTTGAATTATGCATGAAAAGATGAAATTGATGATTGTTAGATGATAATATGTTGTTAATTATGATGTATGACTGTTGGATTATGATGACTATGCAAGAAATCCATGATTTGATCATGAAATTCATACATTTTCTAAAGAGGAAACTTATTTTTCTTAGAATTCATGATTGGATGATTATATGATGATAGTTGTATTGATTTAATGTTATTTTACATGGATTCTGCAAGAAAATCATGAAATTTAGTAATTGTTCATATCTTACTATAAGTAGAAACTTTTATGTTTGATGTTTTGGGAATTATGCTATATAGAGGATGATTATCATCTTTAGATGGATGTTATGAACTTGATTAGGTAAAACTTTGATAACTTTATGAATAAATTGAATGTTAGATTGATTTTAGGTGTTACTTTCCCAAAAGTGAAATTTTATTTTTGAAGAACATTGGATATGGTGAGTTGGGCATATTTATGATGTTAGGATCATGTTAGAATGCTTATTTATGATTTCTAATATGGTGGAAGGTGTTAATTAGGTTGTAAGGATGCTTGAATTTAGGTTCTTAATGACTAAACATGATTATGGAGTATGTTAGGAGATTATGGAACCATGTTTGGGATTGTAATTGATCATGGTTGTATAAGTTGTTTAATGTGATGATGATCGTCATACACGCATGCGAATCTGAGGCCCATACTTAGTAGGCTTGGCAGGGTTTAGGGTGCGATGTCGTAAGTGGCTTCACATGGCATGTAATGCACAATTAGATTTCGTGTATGGTTTATTAGTTATGATGTGATTATAATTGTGTTGAGTATGTTGATTACTTTATATGCATATGGGTAGTATGATAATCTAATATTGTGTGATGATCTTGATAGAACAAGAGGTTGATGATGTGATATATGTGAATAGGTTGTATAATAATCATGTATGATAAGTTGATATGTTTGATTAAGCGAGATTTCAATTAACATGTCACGAACGGATCAAATGGTTCAACTAGGTCAAATGAGTCTTGTTATTCAAAACCTTGGGTCAACGTGTTTATTGAGCACCTAGAGTTGTTAAGCTTTCTATGTACACATACTTATTTACTTGCATGTTCAAGGTAACCTTTGAAGGGTTGTCTTTCCATCCGTCATTAGTTTTTATCATTGTTCGTTTCCACATTAGGTGAGTTCATGCCCTATTCTTTTTATACACTCCCTTTTGGGGGAGATAGCATACTTATTTACAAACGCTTCATTATTATAAGTTGTGTATAGTGTAACATAGTATGATATACCTTGAAAGCTCTCACACATGGTAACTATCAGAAAATCTTGGGTAGTACTACTGTGTTTGACAAGCCCCACCTGAGCGACTCAAGGTCAAACGGGTGCAATATTGTCCTACAAACAAACATCGTCATGACCTCGTAAGTCATGACGGAAGGCAACAAACATAACACAGTCAGCTTCGATCGCGAATTCACTATGGTTATTACTACTTAGCATATTTTTTAGACTTGTGTAAAACTTCCAAACTAACTTTACTATGTATTTCATGCATGCATGTTGAGAGCTGTTTGGTTGCTTTGGTTGTTTTGGTTGCATCAACCTTTAAATATAAACCTTACACTAGGTTTTCTTGGCATGTTCATGTCTAAGATGTCAAGTGATTGTATCTTATCGTGTCGTGTCTAATCTGTTATGTCAGCTTTAATAATTACATATTCAAAACAATTGTTTTACGAAACATGTCAAAAGAAAGTAATTATCATTTCTACAAAATAAAAAACAAAGTTAAATTTATATAACATCTTTGGAGATTAAAAGAAATCATATGTTAAAAAATTTAAAATCTTGAAAAGTATTTAATAAAAGTAGGAGTGAGAAAACAAGAAGTAAAAAAACATTATTTTGGTAACTATTTTTCGACCTACACCATTTTAATAATTAATATTTTCAACTACACTATTTTTTGAAGAAACTCATTATATTATATTCAATAAAAATATTGTTATATTACAAAAACTATTTTGGAAACCTGTGTATTATGCGACTTTAATAAAAATACTAAACTAATATTTATTTATTAACATTTAAAAAATTTATGGAATAATAATTTAAGATAAAATATGATTAAAATTATGTACAATTAACTAATTTAGGTTATAAAATAATAACAATAATAACAATGTTATTTTGAAAAAGTTTTATGGATTAATAATTTCATATTTATAAATTTTGTTATTCAAAATATTATGTATCTAATTATAAAAAAATTGTTTATAATTTGAAAAATATTTTTGTAATCATTAACATTTATTGTATCATTAAAAGATTGACTTTTATTATATTAACGACATGTGTCCAAAATTTAGGTGGCATTTGGATGAACAGTGCTGAAAATCAACATGTGACTTATAAATATTTTGAGTTATTAGTATAAATATCTTAAGATCTTAACATTCTCAATACAATTTTGTTAACTTCTATTTAACTACAATATGCTACTCATTAAGTACCTTCTTAAACAATTGTGGCATGACGTTAAAAAATAAATCGTCGATAAAACGTGAACAAATGTTGAAAATACATATAACGTAACAAGAAACATTATCATATAAAGTGTTAAATATATCAAATAACCCAACACTTAACCCGACTAAACCGTATACTACATGGTTTGTGTACCAGTGAAATCTATAATAACAAAACACATTTATCATGACCTGAGTAACCCAAAACTCGAACAACACACCTATGATAACGTAATATAAACTAAATACAATTACTTACACTTTTCGGAAAAGTATATTGAAGTCGCAACACAAACTCATAAGATATGTTTAATAACCACAAACCTACATTCCCAAGAACCTTCTTGTTGTTGCCCGCTCCTAAAAAATCAATTTTTGATGCGCTTGTAGTACATTTGAACCGCTCATTAAAATTAATCGAGATCTCATATATGCTTGGTATGACATGTTGGATATCACAGTAGCAGTTCGTAAAACTTTAACAGAAATGTTTGGTTGTTAAATTTCCGTATTCAATTTAATTTGACTCGATTTGAAAACTTTAAACCGAATTCAAATATGTTTTGGTCTTTAATTGAATCAAAAACCATTAACTGAATTTAAATTTACAAATCAGATTTAATTTGTTTCACGTTTGAATTTTTGAAACATCATCAATAATACATTAATACCTATTATCTATTAACTGTATATCATCATAAACTTTCTAGATTGACACAATCTATATAGGTGCGGAGGCGAACAAAATGGTTTGGGCTTAAAATCGGCGCGGTTTTGGAACGGATTGGTTCGAAGTTAGTTTGGTCAAACCAGTTGGAGTGAGAAACAAGTTTGGTTAGGAACTGGTTTGAGGGGATATAAAACCTGGATCAACGAGAATCGGTGTGGTAGGTTTGAGACCGGTTTAGGCCTAAAACCAGATCAACTAAAGAAATATATATATTTTTCAAAATTATGTAAAAAAATACATTAAATATACGATGTAAATCAAACTTTCCTTAGATTTTAGAAGTACAGAAATAATAAAATATAAAAAAGAATTAAATAATATAAACATAAAAATAAACAAAATATAAAGTAAATTATATCAAACAGCGTATCACCTCAAAATGTGCAATAAATCATAGCACCGGCTACCATTTTAACATAGTGTGTTATACACAATCTACAAACTATCATAGGCAAACGTTACATTCTTCTTAAACTCTTCAACTTTTCTAATCATATTAACTGTGGGTTTCTTATTCATATTATTCTTCAAAGCCAAATCACCTGTCTAATCACCATATGCATGGCCTACTATTTATTCTAGATCAATTTTAGCATTAACTATTTGGCAGCTTCAAGATTTTTTTGGTGTAGTCGTTAATAAACCTATGAAAAAAGATTGTTTTTGTTTCTTTGATCTGTTCATGTTCAATGTCTTTGATGTTTGAAAACATGATCAAAGAAGCAATGGCTAAGTTTTTAGGTTTATAATAATTATATTAAGAAAAGAGATTACAACAGCGAAAAGAATTAAACCAAAACTTTAATGGACCCTAAAATGATATTAGACCATGCGTGTGGTGTTCCAAGAGGTAATTTGGCTTTGAAAAACAATATGGATAAAAGAACAGCAGTTTGTGTGATTAGGTGATACCTGTTTTGAGTTTTTGAGCTTTTTCTTCGTTTTGAAGGCTAAAGAATTGTTGTAATTCAAATCGATATACACATCTATTTATACTAACATATGAGGATGAGAGCAATGGTACGTCCATCAAGGTCGAAAATAAACGGTAAAAATCAACCATAGGATAACTTTATATCCATTATAAGACGTTCAAAAAATCCCAGAGGCTCAAACAAGATTTTATAAATTTGATTTCAAATCTGTTTTTGTTTGAAAATGGAGAACCGATTTCGATTGGGATTTTTCTAAATAGAAGTGTTATAAAAATGTATCTGGTCATTAACATTATATTTTCAATTCCACTACGCTGCCTACTTTCTTCTACTTTTTTTAGTGTCCCTCGTTTGAAAAAGAAGGCTTATAAACTAGAAAATGTTTTGGAATTTACGAGTTATCAAACGCCAGGGGATAATACGATAGATTTACCGATTTTATTTAAAATCTCGTTTTAAAGTTTTAAATTGAACATGCTAATTACATATCGAGATAACGTTAAAAAGGTAATATAGTAGATCAGTGGATGAATTTACTAAAACAATTTTGAAAATTAAATTTTAATAATTCAAATTATCAGCTATAAATCAATATGAATCCCAATTAATTATTTGACCAGTAATAATCTTAAATATTGATTTTGCTACCAATAACAGTATTAGTCTAATTGTTAATTAATTCCGTTAGTTTTTTATGATGTGACATGAAAATTAGTTCGTGACGTGATATTTGACATGACATATTACGTAATTAAAATAAAAAAATATACATATATCACTCAATTTCTACGTTTCTTTGCCTTCAAGCTACTCAAACAACAATAAAACGCACGTTAAATAACTAAAGAAAATGATCTTTTATGAAAAAATTTTAGTAATACATTTATATTTCTAGTTATAACTATCTTATATGTCACGTCACGAGCCACTTCTATGATAAATCATATAAATCTAACACAATTAACAAATAGTTAGACTTACACTATTACTAGTAAAATATAAAAAATCAAGATTAATGCCGGTTAAATTATTAGTTGCGATTAATATTGAACAATAATTAATAATTTGGAATATTAATTTAGAATCCAATTTTCTAGCAACTAAAGGAGAACCTTTATATCATTTTATTATTTTAAGGCCAGTTATAATATAATCAGAATTATGTTTAAAATAGTCAATATAATCGTTTATAACGTTAAATTTTATAATTTGTAATAGTCAAAACAAGTATAATATATTCATTGATATAAACATCCATACTACTCTCAATAATTTTCATTTTTCATATCCCATTCGAATAACTTAAAATTCAATTTAATTCAAATCTGCTTTTTTTAATCAAATTCAAACTCGATTTGAATAATTAAGTCAATTGAGATTTAAATTCAAATTTGATTTTTTCATTCAAAATTCGATTCTCGAATGTTCTTTAATTTTTTGTTATGAGAATAGTATATGTGGTTCTGTATATAATGGTAAAATTTTTTAAAATAGTAACAAAGGTTTATAAGGATTCCAATCAAATTATTCAAGTTTTAAACTGTTTTATTCAGGCCATATAACTTTAGGGTGGTGTTTTAATCTTATGTAATTAACTTGATTAGCTTGTAATTATTTTTTTCAAGTTTTATGAGTGTTTCATCATTACCGTCCACCACCACCATCGCCACCCACCACCACCGTCGTCCCACCACCATTGCCGCCCACCACCACCATCATCCCACCACCATCACCGCCTACCACCACATTTGGAACAAAAAAGTTTATGAGAGACCTAATTAGAACAATTTTGATACTTTATTACATTTTTACAAAGTTACCCTTTTTATAATTATATTGTTTTATATAATGTGGGCATGAGCTTTTGGAATTTTGGACACAAAATAATTATGTTTATGTATTTGTTATATCGGGTAGGATTATCCTGAGAACCACTTTTTATGATAACTTTAAGAACCAATCTAAACCAATCATTTTTAATCAAATGCAAATCATATTCTATTTTCACCCATTTTTAAGACGTTCATAACTTTTCTATACGACATCATTTTTTCAAAAAATTTCACCATAAAATTTAGTATATTTTTATCTTTTCAATGCTTACCATATTAATATACTTTATAAAAAAATATTCATCCGTTGTTTACATATGTGTAAATCTGGTTATACACATATGTAATACTGGATTTACACATATGTAAATTCAGTACTGCACATGTGTAAAATGAATTTCGTAAAAGAACAAGAATTTTTAAATTTTTTATATTTTTTTTATGAAAGATGGAAACTAGGGGGAACTTTTTTGTGTTTTTATTTTTTTATTTTATGTTAATTTTTTATTTATAATTTTTTTAAATATGTTTATGTTAATTATAATTTTGCCGTTGAAAAATAATGATTGAGATTGGTTCTTAGAGTTCTCACAAAAAAGTGAGTTATCATTTGATCTCTCCCCATGTTATATAAATAGTTATTTATTTGTTGGTTTAAGTTATCCTTTTGTAATGATCTATACTGTGTTCAAACTGAAGCTTATATAAATTAGATATCGATGTTCAAAGTTGAGTGGTCGGAATGAATAAAGTGAAACTTGGGTGATTATAGTAGGAAATTATTGCAATTTCTTGTATAATGCTAATAAAGTCATGTAGTGATTCACATGTATGTTTTATGTTTTGATTAAGTCTTTAATGAGTATAATGAATTTTTATTATAGATCATAATTTTTATTATAATTAGCATTAAATATGTTATGCATAAAATAAGAGTTTTACTTTATTATCATAAAACATTTCATAAATCAAATGTAAGTTTTTGTTGTGAATTATAAAAGTTACATTAATGTGAAGTCTTAAGAATGTGTACATAACTAAACTCGTGAAATTTTATTCTCTAGAGTGTCAACAAGTTTTATAAAAATTTAAAAAGGAGTACTCTTTGAATTGTTTTTCCTACGCCATCATCTTTAATATATTTCCACATAAAATCATAACATATATTTTACCCGATGATCTCTCGGGCTCGAGGAAATTTGTGACGGTACATAATACTTTGGCTATTGTGCCCTGAGAGACATGCGTTGTCTCAAGTAGAGACGCGAAATCTATGTTAAACGACCCGTGACTAACACGATCCTCAGCCACAACCGTCAATATTTTGTTTGTTAATTGTTGCAGTAAAAGGGTATACTTGAAGATTCAAACGTGATGAAGACTCATGTGAAAAATACTATATCAAGACTTATTAAAGTATACACTTAAGACGAATGTTCAAGTTTGGTACATAAATATTGTTTATATTTATTTTGCAACTCGTATTTGTAAACAGTATTATACTAGAATATTTTCCATGCCTAACAAGAGTATTGTTAGAATTACAATCTTTAACATAAAAGTGAACATATTTTTTACAATCTTAAAACAGATTTAGTGATAGGATTTTTTAAAACCTTATTACTATGATTTTTTAGGTTCACGAAATGTTAAATAAAATATTTTTTGAGATTTGTGTTAGCATCAAACAAATTTTTTTGAGAAATAACATAATACAACGTCGTGTTTGGATTTTAATAAAAATTGTAGTTTATTTTTAAGCAAAATCAATTTTTGTTTTAGAAAAAAATTAAAACTAGTGTTTTGCAACAAAAAAATAGTTTATTTTATATGAGCCGAGAAGCTTATAAATGATTTTATAATCATTTAAATCTAACGAGTGTGTTAGAAGCGGGTTTATTGTATATAAACCGATAAACTTAAAAGCAATATTTTGTAGTAGTTTATTTCTAGCAAGCATGTTAAACACCGGTTTATATTATATACATTGAAAAGATTTAACACGATTTATGTAATTGTTTGTTTCTAACGAGTACTTAGAACTGGAATTATTTTATATAAATCAAAAAACTTTTACAGCGATCTTTATATTCGTTTATTTCTAACGTGCGGGTTATAAGTGGTTATTTTAACCATTAACCTTAAAAACTTATTTGTGGTCATTTATTTTTAACGAGCATGTTAGAAAACAGTTTATTTAATAAGAACCAGAATATATAAAATGATTCTTTGAATCATTTGTCAAAAACGGTTTATGTATATAAACCAAAATGTGTTTAAAAATGTTTTTATAATCACTTATCCTCTAATGAATGTGTTAGAAACAGTTTATTCTTTAAATCGAAAAGTGTTAAAAAATAAAAAAAAAACGTTTTGTAATTGTTTGTCTTCTAACGAACGTGTTTGATTTTAATTTATATAATAAAATCATTTTTGGACTTCATGGTTTTGACTTTTGTGATCAAGAAATAAAATAAATACAACATATTTCTAAAATAGTTACTCAACTAGAAAATATTTTTAATGAATAACACATGTATTTTGTAATCTAAAATGATTAACTATTAATGTGAAAAGTAGCAAGTCTTGAACCATATAATATTTACCATGGAAGTATTCAAGAAAAAAAACAACCCGAGGTTATTGTGAATAGAAATAATTGTTTAAATACAACTACTTGTGAATAAGATAGTGTATACATAACGTTGTTGTTCTTTGGTCGGTTTTGACAATTTAAATTTGAAGTTTCAAGATGAAATAATAAACTTAACCGAGTGAGTGCATGGATTACTATTGAGGGAGAACCTCAATACATGCCAAAAAATCAATATCATTTCTATAATGATAAAAATGTTATAGATAATAACACTTTGATATTGATATTTGATGTCTAGATGTAATTGTTATCCATTTAAACTATTATTAAAAAGTGTTTTACACTTTATGTTTTAATTTTGGTTGTATTATTATTATTTGTGTTCAACATCTTAAGATAACACATGTAATATTTATAACGAAATAAATCAGTTTCTATTATAACATTTAAAATGATTTTGATGGAAAAATTTTAAACGTTAATTATATAATGTTTAGAAAATATATAATTTTGAACGGATAGTGCAATAAGAGATTTGCATAGGATACAATTTGAGAGTTGTTGAATTGTTTAAGTGTCGAAGATAAGATATCAAATGTACCATATCATGAGATCGAAATTATGATAAGTGTGCTGAAATGAAATACAGAAGTATGTGATATACTAATAAATTCATTGAAGTTATCATAAAAATTCACAAGTGTGGATAAATCTACATATGAAAACAATATATATTATCTTTAATGAATTTACCTAAATTCATTCTACAAGATCTAAATATGGATGCATCTACCATTATAATGTTGTTAGAGCTTTGTGTAGAATTTTTCTTTCCTTTGAGAAAATATCCTAGTTATACATAGTTTAAAGGAATAACAATACATGTGTGCCAATAACTCCAGGCAAATGTTATGAATTGCATATTATTGAGTGCAATGTGTTTGACTCTGTTTTAATGTAATACTGATTGTAGAGAAGTTTCGTTTATCTTGTTAATAATGAATGTGTTCACCAAAGTGAATTGAATCAAGACTTATTATCAAGTCTTTATAAGTCAAAGGGAAGATGGCGTGCTTTGCACTTTACACACTCACACTTCTATGCTTGAAAGTCGGTTGAGTAGTTTTGACAATGGTATCAAGATCTTGTCTTAACTCATGCCAACTATTTAGGTGTGTGTACGCTAGATTGGAACCAAACTTTTCTTTGAGTTGCTACCAACTTATTATGTTAATACTGAGGTCTGGCAGTTGCTACTGACTCGATCCTGCTGAGTTAGTGCTGAGGCAGCTACCAGGTCCAACGTCATGTCTTATGACTTGCATGTGGTTGAAAGGATTAAAGGAAAACTAGTTATGTTTCTAAACTTAATAATGAAGAATAAGTTTCATGATTTGTCTAAAATAAGATATGGATATGGACAAGTGATAATATGTTATTCCTTAAAGTTGTGAAGTATCAGAATATTGCATCTTCTATTCACATGATATAGTACCGTAGTCTAAAGCATGCTAGCCTAGTACTTACAGTTATGATGCTCTAAAAAGATCAATTATGTATAGATAAAGTGGAAAGAAGATACTCATCCGGTTCCAGAATGTTGATATAACCTATGAAAAACTTAACTAACTAGATTACGTTATCTAGTTTACAAAGTCTAAGGAGGAGGATTTAGTTTGCTAGGTTTGTCTTATAGCAAAACTCATTTTGAAATCAAATTGCAAGAAAGGTGGAGGAGAGACCATTTTAGAAACAATCCTTTAGGGTATGTAGAAATAGTTTTGTGAGAAGTTTTTTCAAACCTATTTAGAAAAGAAGAACCTTTCATTATCCCATATCCAATAACACTTAAATGTGAGGGTGTCTTGCATTTGCAAATAAAACATTAGCAATATGGATTTTGGCAATCTAAATATATTGCAAACTCATGATCTAGTGTAGTACGCAAAGGTCATAAGGAGTATATGATAGACTCAGATTCTAATTGGCTAGATTTAGAATCTTGATAGATGTCTATTACCAAAGACATAAAGGAGATATGTTTATCTTGAAATAAGAATTGTATTCTTTAAACACACTTAGAAGTTTCATAATAGTTATTATTAACTTACGAGTTCAAAAGACATCATGAAATATTATCTCGATTGAAGTTATCTATATCGACTTAATAGTGTTATAGAAAATAATTTTGGATCTAACAACCTGCAAGTTGAAACGAGACGAGATAAAGATGAATTTGACTAAAGCCCATAGGGAAAGGGGAATTGAGGGAAACCTAACCTAGCTGATTGGAGATCCCAAGATCTAAGTTCAATAGGACAACTTAATCATATATCCAATAGAGTCACTATAGTGGAGTACCCATAAAACAAAAAAGGAGTCATGAACTTCCTAGTACATTCACTCTAGGGGAGTACCCCAAACCAACGACTAAGGGAAGCTTAAGCATATTCAAGTTAAATGATTATGGAAATTAGTATAACCAAGATGCTTTTAATGATTCATGGAATCATCTATGTTAGATAGAAGTGGGGTCGCTTCGAATAGATTTATGGGGAGGCGCAAATCCTATAGCTCTCGCAAAACCAAGATAGTGATCCATGACCATTGCAGGACCGTTAGAAGGGATAATGCACTTTACAACACAACAAAAAGTTGAGAGTTCTTTAGAACACTTAACAGATCAAATAGGGAACTGGTTAACTAAAATAAAGGATGCTAAGAACACAAGTAAATGAGAGACAGAACACGATAGCAAAACAACACAAGTATTTGAGTTTCAAGAATGTTGTATATTGCTTCTCAAGTTCTATTACAAAGTGTTACAAAGCATAATGGAAAGTTACAAGTACTTGAGATACATATACTACATCCTACAGCCGGCCATAGTTTGAAGGCCAACTTGATACATAAGACTAGACAACAAAATCAAATGTAGAGTCAAAAGGTAGATTGCCTTTTGACTAGGGACTATGACATACCATAGCTCACATTCTAATATATTACAAAAAAAATTAAGTACATAAAATAGAAAGCTCAGACTCAAGACCTCAATGTACAGTTACCAAAAGCATGGACCTTTTCACCAACTTGTGAAAGTTGGTGAGTCAAACAGAGTTGTAGGGGAAAGGTGGTTAAGCTTTATAGTAAAGTACATCAGATAAAAGCATATTCATAAAAGTCTTCGGAAGAAATCTATCTTTACTATTTGGCTTCGGAAGATGTTGGTCTTGGCTTCAGAAGATTTTACACTTAGAATATTTCTAGTGCAAGGTGTAAAACTTCTGAAGCATTTCTACTTCAGTTATTTGGTGCATGAATGTAAAGAGACTTTGGATGTTTTGAATGTTTTGGCTGCATCAGACTTATTGGTATCCTTACAAACTCCCCCTAAGCTGATGCTACCAAAACATTTAAAGATCTTCATCAGTTGACAATCCTCATCATGATGATGACCAAGCCCTTCTTCATTAGATGGTTAGGATCACTTAGACTTTCATAGTATCTTCTCATATCAAAGAGATAGGTTGAATAAGTCTTGCCATGTGTAGACATTCTCACCACCTTGATCTCTAATCACACACCATATTTCTGGATTAGTTGTGAAGGTCCAAAATAAGATGGGTCTCCTAGAAGCATGAGGAGCCACTTGAATTGGAGTTGATTGGGCTTCTTCTTCATGCACTTCCTCAGGTTGATCTGACTCACCTTGAGGTGTGGAGGTGGATAGTTTAGAATTCTTCTTCTTTGACTTTGGTTTAGAAGCCATCCTTTTCTTCATCTTTGATGACTTTAACTGAGAAGACTAGTCTACAACACCTTGTTGATCAGTCTTGTCTTGCTTAGTTAGGTGTTCCTCCCTCATATGTTCAGAAGAAGAGGGAGTTTGACTTGGTTGTGGATCAAAAGATGAAGCTTGTTGAGGCTTAGTATGAGGTTTAGGTTGTGTTGTCTCAACTTGTTCAACCTTAACCTCCACTTTAGGAAGAACTTCACTTCGAGGGGAGTGTAAGTCAAGTAGCTCTCCTCTTTTGATCTTCTGATTGATTACCCTGATGTGCTCATCCATTATGGATAGAGAAATAGGGCCAAGTCTCCTTCCAGAGAATTCATACAGCTTCAAGAAGCTCATCATCCTTTGTCTGTCAGCTGACTTCTTCATGCTCTTCTGGATGATGGCTCTTGACTTTGTAGCATCTTCCCTTATCTTTTTTTTGTTGATTTTTGTTCTTTGAGTACTTGAAGCTCAAGCTGTTTGAGATACTCAAACTCTATGTACTCAAAGGGCAAGGGAAGAAGTGATAATGTCTGGTATAGACTAGTGGCACCTAGGTAGTTGATCATGTTTTGCTTATCTGTTTCTTTGTCTACCTAAGGTTCTTGTGTAGCAGCCATGGTCTCTTGCACATGACTTTCTTGAACATGAGAGAGAGTGGGACATGCTTGTACAATCTCTTTTATCTCTTCTCCTTTTTGATTTGGAGAAGTATCCTTGCATCCTCTGCTTCCTTCCTCTCTCTTGACAATTCCATGTTAGCCAGTTCAATATGTTCCTCTAAGGGGAGAGATATAACTCATCAACATCATAGTTTGCGGTTTGCAGGTAAGTAATCCTGACTACCCTCAACTTATCATCTTGAGTGTTTGGTCTGGGGGCAGCCCTGATTGCAGCTTCCACGAATCCTCTAGGCCCAGAGGAACTTTCTCCCCTAGCTTTCTCTTCCTCTCTCTCTCTCTCTCCTCTTCCTGAATCTCCTCAAGAGATAGAATCCTTTTCCCTTTGTCACTCACAGACCTTTGTGACACAGGGTGGAGAGTGCTTTGGCATTCATTGTTTGGTGTAGCATCTAAGCTTTGACAAGAGAGAGGTTGTGATACACCTTCACCGGCATGTGCTTTATTGAGAGAATGAATTGCTAAAGTAGTTGTAGGTGTGACAAGGCTCTCAGGCTCTACCACTAGGCCTTCAATCAAGGTTTCCCCTTCAAAGCTAATCTTAAGGTCTGCCTGAACATCTAGTTGACTAATAGTATTACCTAATTGCCTTTGTCTCCTTCTTAGACTAAACTCTTTAGTAATTCTGTCATGAATCCTTTGTGCCAGCTTGTTAGCTTTTCTAGATTGGCTTGGATTTACAAGTAGCATGTTGATCAGGTCAAGACCTTCATAGTAGTTCAAGGTCTTAAAATTGAAGACTTCTAGTTTCTCTTGAACTCTTTGAAGAACGAGGACTATTCTGTTGGCATCATACATCCACCCTATGATGTAGTTAGAAGTTTCTTGAGGTGGAGATGACACAGCCCTTGGTATACCTTCCTTAAAGAGACTCTGAATAAAAGAGTCTATAGAGTCCACGTCAATGTAAACTTGAGAAAGTTGCTAAGTATGCACCATTGCAAGTGAGGATGGTGAGTCCTTAATGGTCATACTCCTTGAAGAAATCCCAAGTTCTGTGTCTGTGCTAACTTTCTCCCCCTTTTTGGTAGCATCACCCTCTTACATAGGTGAGCTAGGAGTTAGGTCAATCACATCCACAAGTTCTTGTGTTCTTGGATGAACTCCTATTGAGGGTATCCCAACTAGTTTCTTTTTGAGATAAGATATCTCAAGTTGTTGATCATTGAACCTATTTTGTAAGGTAGTAACCTGAGATTCCAAGTGACTAACCTTAGAAAGTTGGTAGGTGCATGTTTTTGACAGTTTTTGCACTGGTAGTCTCAAATTCCCGTATGGAGTTCTTGGCTGTTGGTTTTCCTCTGCTCATTGACAACCTCAATTAAAGTGTCAATGGGCTGAGTTGCCATGGTTGACCTCTGAATGATGTAATCACTTGCTGAAGTGAGAGCCTTTTCCATATGGATTTCTTGTACAGGTTCAGAAGGATCCACCTTAGTAATAGGTGAGTGATATGACCTATACATAGGTGACTAAGGAGCACTCATCTCTCCTTTAATAGGGGAGGAGTAGAGAGACTCATGGTACTCACTGAAACCTAAGTCTTCATCAGTATAGAAGTAAAGGTTGGGAATTGATTGGTTTAAGTCTAAAGGCTGGGGATGGTAACTGTCCCCTGAAGGTTGTTCACCTGAGTGTTAAGACTCAGAGTGAAAGCTTATGGAAGTTGGACTTGTGAGCTCACTAGGCTGAGCAAGAGGAACCTTAGCACTGATCCTTGAAGAGATGGGAGCGGTTTGCTCCTTAGAGTGTGAGAGCTCTAGTATCCACTTCCTCCTATATATGTAAGTGTATGGGGGCCTGCATAGACTCAATAGCTTGAACAGGGGTTCACTTGGATTTTCTTTTGTAGGTGTGGGTGATTTGAGGTGTTTTTGGTGGTTAGGAGGTAGAAGGTGTGGGTTCAACACTAGCTTGTGTTGCTAGGTTGTCACCTTGAGCAATGAGCTCTAACATTTGGGGGACAAGGGCTGCTTCTACCCCTGAGAAGCCTACAGTTGGCTCCTTCAAGATATTAAAGATGATGGGCTTCATTTGTCCCAATTTAAGAATATTACCTGTTTCCCTCAAATGTGAGCCTCGTTCACAGTTAAGAATGTGTTGAACATATCTAGGAACATATAATACTCCAAGGAGTCCAAGTTAACAAGTAAATTTGTATAAACAAACTAAGAGTACCTAAACTTGACCCCTGAACCATTCCATGCACTATGAAGGAGAGATCCTAAGGAATCTAGTCCCACCTTCCATGCTTGTTGAACAAGTTGTGGATAACCACATGAAGCAGGTATTTTCACTTTGATGAGACCTTCCTATTCCTGAAGGTCTTTACAGAGAAATCTCCCTCATAGCCCACTGCTCAAAGGAATGATTGACAACTTCCTTTGGGAAGGAAAACTCACCTTCTTTATCATTTAGCTGAAGATACCCGCTTGAGGATGAGGCTGCTCTCTTGGAGTAAGGGGGGGGGGGTGAGCCGGAGTGATAAAGATTTTCCTCCCCTACACTGTGGCAGACAGTGTCTTCTCCCCATCCATAATGATCTCTTGGTAGGTCTTCCAAAATTCAAGCAAGTGATCCTCATAGAGAGTAGGATCCATGGTGAGGGAGGTGAAGTAGTTTGACAAAGCCAGAAAAAGGCAAACCACTAAGAAACTATCATATTTCTCAAAGTTCAACAAAGCAACCTGGTTGTGTTGCTTGTGAAGTTGAATGGAGAAATCAAGGTTGTTTCTAAGGTTTAGATTGGCCATTTTGATAAGCTTAATGGTGAAAGAAGGTGAAGAACAAAGGCGGTTTAGGAGAATTTAGGTCGGAGGAATAATGCAGATGAAGAAGATAGTGAAAGAGGGGGGAACCGTTGTGTTTATATATGAGATGGATTTAAGACAAATTTAATAAAAGAGGAATAACTTTGAAATTTGGATGTCG
>BJCM01210691.1:0-17118 GCA_018326385.1 Flaveria bidentis
CTTCACCAAGTTTGAGCGTATTCAATATTATAACCTTATGCATAACACTTCAAACAATCACAAACCTATATAATCAAGTTAATATGCATTACATAACTCATTAATAAAATATTAAACATTATAAATCACAATCAAACATTCTTATTTCATTAAGTACCCAAACATTACATAAGTGCAAGATATTCACGACATATTACATTGAGATCAGAATCTAGGTACATATATGTATCAACACCTAGGCGCATAGACACTATTTGGGCACATGAACTTTGGGTGCATTGGAACATTTAGACAGTTTATACCGTTGGGCGCATGGGCCACTATTTGGGCGCATGGGCAGTCTAAGTCACACTTAAACAACTAAATTCAGTCCCTAAATATCATCTAACATGTTCTAATCTTAAATCTTACATTCTAAGCCATAGAAAACATTCATAGCATAATCATAACCATAATACCACCCAAATCAAACCCCACCCGCGAAACACATACATATTTACATATGGGTGAAAACCCATTTTTATAAAAATATTCATACATGTATTTCCAATCTATTCTCTTGGTTCGTTTCTGGATTATGGCTTCTAACTTGCATCATTCACTATCTTTCCTTTTTTCTTTTTCTATTTATTGGTATTTTAGCCACACCAAGGATCACGGTCCACAGACACCAAAACCTATGAACTATCAAACAAACTATGAATCAACCAAAATATAAATGACAATATCATGCACAATATTGTTTGTTGGCAATAGTTTGGATAGTCAAATCGATCAATACATGTTTATCTTATTATTATTGTTTTTTTTCCTAGTCATAGCGTCAGGTTACTTCCGCTACGATTGTAGGGGAGTATTAGACAATCTTATTGGGTTTATAGTATGAGCCCACAGATCCATTTAGGTTTTAAGGTTTGCATTAAATTCTTTATATATTGTAACCAAATATATCAAAAAATTTCAATCAAGCCTTTTACCATCTTACATAAATAACTATTTTAATAACTACAATAATTAAATATCTATACTTATAATACCTTCATTTAGTTGGTACACTTCAATTATACATGTTTTTATGCAAGAAATACGATTTCCTAATGCTTGTGGTATTGGTGTTGTGCCACAATTCATGTTGGCTTACATGTATAAGCTAGGATGCATGCCCCATGATTGTGTGTTCTTCCCTCTACGATTAATCTTCTTTTCTTACCGAAGCAAATGATCTGATAAGCTTACACGATCTTGTATTCCTATTATTTTGCCTTGATCTCTCCTTTTATCTCATCAATTTCAGCATTGTAGTTCATACCTTATGGCAAACATGATCTATGATGAAGTGGACGGGAATCTTACAAGTCGTATCCACAACAACAGAACATGTTCACAAGTGGTAGCTTGAGCATGCGATCATCTAAAACCAAATTTTTCCCATTCGACAGATTCCCGCTTTATCTAGTTATATGCTAGTTTGCGTAATTCGGCAAATACCCATATATCTGCCCATATTCTGCAGATACATATCAATCTACCGATTTTTAGATTTCAGCAGACACATAGTTTTACCCATGTTATGAAGAAATTCATTTCTTTACATAATTTTCAAATTTTATTAGTTAAATCATTTAATTATTCAAAGTACATCATCCTAATAGCATACATATAAATCTAAATTTATCAAAAGCCTTTGTGAATAAACTACATAATGTTTATTTGTATGGACTTTAACTAATTTAATGATTTTTTTCTACACAATCTTTAATAAAATGATACCTGATATCAATGTTTTTTGTCTTTGAATGTTGAACGAGATTGTTAGTGATGGAGATATCATTATTGCTAATATTTTTAACTGGAGTGTTCATGAAAGTTATATTATAATCTCTTGTTGAGTTTATATCCATAACTCTTGAGCATAATAACTTGATGCAGTAATGTATTCTGCTTCAGCAGTTGATGTGGAGACACAAGTTTGCTTTCTGCATTGCCATGAAACCAATCTTCCCCCTAGAAATTAACAACATCCTGAGGTGGACTTTTTATTGATGTTCCATCCTCCATGGTCACTATTTATATTTCCATAGAGATTAAAGTCAACACTATTAGGGTACTATAATCCAACTTAGGTTCCCCTTTGAGATACTTCAGAATTCTCTTGGCGGCCACTAAATGTGACACCTTTGGAGCAACTTGGAATCTTGAATGAAAGCATGTGGCAAACATGATATTTAGTCTACTGGCTGTAAGATACATGAGAGATCCAATGATTGTCCTATACTGCTGCTGATCAACTGTTTTCCCCTTATGATCAGGAGTAAATGAACATGTTTTTGACATTGGGATTTTAGCAGCCTTAGCAATCGTAACTTGAAATCTCACTAAGAAGGACATAAAGGGCTCCCCCATTAAATTCATCTCAGAATGATTTATGAAGATGCCATTTGAGGTTTTTTTTACTTGCAACCCTTAAAAAGTAAGCTCTCCCATTAAATTCATCTCAAACTTTAACTTCATAAGATCATAAAGGGCTTTGTCAAGCTTACACACATGATCTGGATACTTGGGATCTTTATAGCTTGGAGGTTAGCAGACATAAAATTCTACATTTATCTCACCATAAACGAATGCACTCCTAACATCCATCTGAAACACCTTGAAGTCTTTTGAGGCAGCAAATGCTAGAATATTCTGATTACTTTAATCCTGGCCATAGTAGCAAAGATTTCATCATAATCAATACCTTATTCTTATGTATATTCTTGTACCACAAATCTGGCTTTGTTCTTGATAACAATACCCTGTCATCCTTCTTGTTTCTAAAAACCCATTTAGTCCCTACTATAGTTTTCCCCCTTAGAAGTGCATATAATTTATAAACCTTTTGTCGAGCAAATTGAGGAAGTTCCTCTTTCATGGCTTCTACCCAGCTATTATCTCTTATGGCCTTATCAACTTTCTTTAGTTCATTTTAAGAAAGAACGCATGAAAACAAACATATATTTGCTTCATTCACCCTACTTCTTTTCTTGACACCAACATCTACATTGCCAATAACATTCTCAACTAGATGCTCTTTATGAATTCTCAGTCTTCGTATTACTAGAGTTGTTGAGATAGATCAAAATTGGAAAATTTTGTTTCAGGAAGTTTGGTAGATGGATTGACTGGTTCATCACTGAATTGACTCTTTCCTCAACACTTGTCATACTTGGTTCCTTTTCAAGAGATTTACTAGTACCACAATAATCATTAGATTCTTCATATGATGAGTCAAATGGTAGTAACATTTGCTACTGCTGAAAGAGGTTGGAATGTATTAGTAGATGACTTGTTGTGATTGGTCGCTTGTGGTAGATCTACCCTATGATCTTTAGAATTTAGCACTTCTATATCTGTTGGCCTACTAGGAGATTCTCCTAAAACATTCTTAATGAAATGGTTGAATGCATTTGTGAATCCATCCAGATCAAACATCCAAATTGAGGTGTTTCCAACACTATTTGAATTTTTTTCATTAAATATGTCATTTTCAGATTCTTTAATAGTGTGATCAACTTTATTTTATACTTTGTAAGCCTTAGCTTATGATAAGTATCCAACAAATAACTCATCTACTGATTTCTTAGCAAACTTGGATAAATGATCTTTGGTATTAAGAAGGGTGTATTGACATCCAAAAGATCCGAGGAACCATATGAATGTTCTTCACTTATGCCATAATTATAAGAGGTTTTTCCATGTGTCTTGACTATCAGGACTCTGTTCTAAACATAACATGTAGTGCTAACTGCTTCAGCCCAGGATGTTATAGGTAATTTGGAGTTGGACAACATGGTCGTTGCACCTTCAATAATTGTCCTATTTCTCCTCTCAGTAACTCCATTTTGCTGAAGATTTCTAGAAGCACTATTTTTCTTTGTAATACCTTTGGATTCATAAAAAGATTCAAGGGTGTGGCTTTTCAATTCAGTACCCTAATCACATCTAATTATTTTATCGTTTTAATCAATATTGTTCTCAATTTTGATAATAAATAATATTAAAATATCAGCAGTTTCATTATTAATTTCTAAAAAGGAAACCCATGTGAAACTAGTAAAATCATACATTACTATCAAGTAGTATAATATTCTTCCCAAACTCTTTACACATATTGGCCCAATCAAGTCCTTATGTAGCATATGTAAATAAGTTGTGACTAAATTTATTTCTTTGGATTTATGAGAATATTTATGTTGATTTCCCTTTTGACTAGCAAAACACTGGTTAGCACATGCAAACTCTTTGTTCGGCAATCTTGACTAACCCTTTCGGAACTAGTTTGTTCATGTTTTTGAGATTTACATGTGTCAATCTTCTATGCCAAAGGGAGGACTCATTTACAGAAGATTTGGAAATGAAACATGAAATATTTTCTAAAGGTGATGCATTCTACATGTTGTGCATGTACACATTGTCCTTCTTAGGAGCTCTGAAGAGTATTTTGTCATTTGGAATATCAAATCCAGGAGATTGAATAATATATTTATGTTCTGTGAAAAGAGTGTTATGTTTTTATCACATAACTGAGACACACTCAATAGATTATTAATCTACCTATTTTTCATAATTCACCTTATCAAAGCTTATCTTTCCATTGTTGATTGTCCCCCTACCAGTAATGTATTCTCCTTTTGTATCACTTCCAAGACAACAGACCCACCATCATATGGTTCTAGATTCAATAGGCATGATCTATCACCTATCATGTGCTAGTGGCATCTATTATCCCACAATCCATAAGTTAGTTTTGGCCTGCGGATGTTCTTGTACATAAACAAATTGGTTCGTGATGAATAGGGACCCGAGCCTATTTAGTCTTGCGTATTGCGGTTTTCAACAGTTTTAAATGTTGAAGGGGTACGTGTGGGTTTTGGGTCACCTAAGGATCCAACATATGTCTTTGGTTTCTAGGCTCTTCTTTTGACTTTGCTTGATCTTTTGACATCATCTTAACTATTGCGACCCTTTGAAGCTTTTAGAAATGGTGAGGGTTTCTAAAAAATAGGGGATTGTATTCACAATCTTTGGCAAAGTGATTGTTTTCCCCACATGTTAGGTGTAACACCCGGATATTTTAAATAGACAAGAAAAAAAGAAAGAATAAAAGAAAATAAAGAAAGAAACCCAATTTAACCCAAGTTGAGGGGTTAAATGTGTTGAAAGGACAAAAAGTTTCAAAGTTAGTGTAAAAGATGGTATGGCCGCCCATGTGGGTCACACACCCACTTTTCCACCAGTTTTAGAGAGAGAAAGAGCAGAGAACTCTTGGGTATTGAAAAAAGAAGAAAAAGGAAACCAGATTCAAGGTAAGAATTCTTTGTTTTGGGTTGTTCTTGTCCAGCCTATGCCTCGGTTATATTCTTATGTGTTTGTGTGTGTGTGTTTAGGTTTGTGTTTTTATGGGTGTTAGGTGTTTGAACTCAATTGCAAACGGGTTTGAAGGAAGTCATACCCAAAGGCTGTTATGGTGAGTTCTAGAACACCCTTTTTACATGTTTTAATTGATTTTGGCGCTAGAAATGCATGTATGTATGTTTTTATAAAATGGGTTTTTATACCCGTATGTTATGTGTGTATGAATGCGAGTGGGTTATGATTTTGGGTGTTCTTCGTGTTGTAATTGATTTTGGCGCTAGAATGCATGGATGTAGTGCTTACTTGGCTTACATGAAGGATGTGGATACGTCAACACCACAACTGTCCGATGTGTCAATTGTGTGTGACTTTTTGGACGTGTTTCTAGAGGATTTACTAGGTGTGCCACTGGACCACGAGATCGAGTTCCAGATTGACTTGATACCCGGTTCCCGGCAAGTAGCTAAGGCACTATATTGGTTGGCTCCGACCGAGATGAAGGAACTGGTGGAGCAACTACAAGAACTGCTTGATAAGAGGTTCATTAGACCGAGTATCTCTTCATGGGGTGCTCTAGTCTTACTTGTGAAGAAAAAGGATGGTAGAATGAGGATGAGCATAGACTACCACAAGCTGAATAAGCTGACGGTGAAGAATCGTTCTCCACTACCGAGAGTTGATGATCTGTTGCAACTCCAAGGTGCCAGTTGGTTCTCAAGGATAGACATTCGATCTAGTTACCATCAGTTGAAGGTGAAGGAGCAAGATATTCCTAAAACAGCTTTTGGCACACGTTATGGACATTACGAGTTTCTCATTATGTCTTTTGGTTTAACCAACGCGCCGGCTGCTTTTATGGACTTGATGAATCGAGTGTGTCAGCCGATGTTAGATAAATTAATGATTGTGTTTATCGATGATATCCTGATTTATTCGAAGAGTGAGGAGGAGCTTGCCAGTCACATTCGAGAGGTGTTGGAGACATTGAGAAAGAAGTAGTTGTATGCCAAGTTCTCCAAGTGCGCATTCTAGTTACGCAAAGTTCTGTTTTTGGGTCATGTGGTGAATCTCGAGGGGATTATGGTGGACCCGGCGAAAGTGGAGGCGGTGATGCAATGGAAGTCTCCAAAGATCCCATCCGAGATTCGTAGTTTCTTGGGTTTGGCGGGCTATTATAGAAGATTCATCCAAGACTTCTCCAAGATTGTTTCCCCGTTGACTAAGTTGACCCTTAAAGATGTGAAGTTTATATGGGGTCAAGAGAAAGAGAAGGTTTTTAAGGAGTTAAAGGCAAGGTTGATTCGGGCTCCTGTCTTGTCATTACCCAAAGGAAGCGAAGATTTGGTGGTTTATTTAGATACTTCATACTCGGGGTTGGGTTGCATGTTGATTCAGCGAGAAAAGGTTATAGCCCACACATCCCGAAAAATGAAAGTTCATGAGGTTAATTATCCTACTCATGACTTGGAGCTAGCAGTTGTGGTCTTTGCATTAAAGATTTGGAGGGACTACCTGTACTGGACAAGGTGCATAATCTTCACGGACGACAAGAGCTTGAAGTACTTCTTCGAGCAGAGGGATTTGAATATGAAGTAGAGGCAAATGTTGGAGCTTATCAAGGATTATGATTCGAGATCCATTACCATCCGGGCAAGGCCAATGTAGTGGCAGATGCCCTTAGCCGAAAGGAGAGACCTGAACCGATTCGGGTGAAGGATTATTAGTTGATTATGACCTCTGGCGTGATGACGCAGGTCAAGGAGTTTCAAGATGCGGCGTTAAAATACGATCGCCTTAACTCCGAAATGATGAGAGGTCTAGTCGCGGAATTGGGTGAAAACACTCATGGTGTTAGAACCCGATTCGGATGAATGTGGATTCCTCATTATGAGGATCTATGTGGGAAGATAATGGACAAAGCTTATAAGACTTGATACTCCATTCATCCTAATGCTACAAAGATGTATCAAGATTTGAAGAAAGATTATTGGTGGCCGGGTATGAAGCGCGATATAGTGGAGTATGTGAGTAAGTGTCTTACTTGCTTACAAGTGAAGGCCGAGCATCAGAAGTAGTACGGGAAGATCCAACCGTTGGATATACCGGAGTGGAAGTGAGAGCATATCACCATGGACTTTATAATGAAGCTACCGCGTACCGCGATAAGGTATGATACGATATGGGTGATAGTTGATTGTCTGACGAAGAGTGTTCACTTCCTACCAATCCGCGAGACATATTCACCCGAGAGGCTGACAGATCTGTTCATAAAGGAGATTGTGACTCATCATGGTGTGTTGGTGTCTATTGTGAAACTCAGTTTACATCTAAATATTGGAAGAAGTTCAATGATGCGATGGGGACGAGGTTACACATTAGCACGACTTATCATCCTCAGATGGATGGTTAGTCGGAAAGGACGATTCAGATGCTAGAAGATATGCTTCGGGCATGTGTCATTGACTTTGGAAGGAAGTTGGGATGACCACTTACCGTTAGCTGAGTTCTCATACAATAACAGTTATCATGCAAGTATTAGTATGCCTCCTTATAAGATGCTATACGGCAGGAGATGTTAAACACCCATTTTTTGGGGTGATA
Source organism: Flaveria bidentis (assembly GCA_018326385.1). Classification (NCBI taxonomy): domain Eukaryota; kingdom Viridiplantae; phylum Streptophyta; class Magnoliopsida; order Asterales; family Asteraceae; genus Flaveria; species Flaveria bidentis. The sequence continues at coordinate 7,996 of BJCM01210691.1, forward strand.
TTAGTTAGAAGTAGTTGGGGAGGATTGAGGTGATTGAGGCTACCACTAAGAAGCTTAAAAAGATCAAAGCCTTCATGAAGGCAACGAAAGATAGGCAAAAGTCGTATGCCGACAAGAGGCAAAGACCGATTGAGTTCCAAGTGGGTGACAAGGTCATGTTGAAAGTCTCACCTTGGAAAGATATCATTCGTTTCAGAAAGCGGGGAAAGTTGAGACCAAGGTACATAGGACCTTTCTGAATCATTGCGTGAGTAGGAGAGTGGCCTATAGGTTGGAACTACCCGATGAGTCAAGTGAATTCACTCGACATTTCATGTATCTTATGTAAGAAAGTGTTTAGCTGATGAGGATATGGTTGTACCACTATAGGACATTGAAGTGGATGAAAGGCTCAATTATGTGGAGCAACTAGTGGCGATCATTAATCGCAAGGAGAAACGGTTATGGAATAAAGTAGTTCCACTTGTGCGTGTACAATAGAAGCACAGGAAGGTATCCGAGTCTATATGGGAGACTTACGAAGACATGGGACAACATTATCCATATATGTTTCGGAATAACAGGTTTCAGGGACGAAACCTATATAAGGGGGATGGACTTGTAACACCCGGATATTTTTAATAGACAACAAAGAAAGAAAGAATAAAAGCAACAAAAGAAAGAAAACCAATTTAACCCAAGTTAAGGGGTTAAATGTGTTGAAAGGACAAAAAGTTTCAAAGTTAGTGTAAATGGTTGTATGGCCACCCATGTGGGTTGCACATCCACTTTTCAACTAGTTTTAGAGAGAGAAAGAGAAGAGAATTCTCGGGTATTAAAAAAAGGAGAAGAAGGATACCAGATTCAGGGTAAGAATTCTTTGTTTTGTGTTGTTCTTGGCCGGCCTATGCCTCGGTTATATGCTTATGTGTTTGTGTGTGTGTGTTCGTGTTTTTTTGGGTTTTAGGTGTTTGAACTCAATTGCAAATGGGTTTGAAGGAAGTCATACCCAATGGCTCTTAAGGTGAGTTTTAGAACCCCTTTTTTACATGTTTTAACTGATTTTGGGGCTGGAAATGCATGTATGTATGTTTTTATAAAATGGGTTTTTATACCCGTATGTTTATGTGCGTATGAATGCAGGTGGGTTATGACTTTGGGTGTTCTTCATGTTGTGATGATGCCATGTTCATGTTATGATGCTTAGAATGCAGATGTAAATAAATTGTGACAAAATTTATTTGTTTGGATTTATGAGAATATTTGTGTTGATTTCCCTTTTGACTAGCAACACACTGGTCAACACATGCTAACTCTTAGTTCGTCAATCTTGACTAACTCTTTCCGAACTAGTTTGATCATGTTTTTGAGATTTACATGTGTCAATCTTCTATGCCAAAGGGAGGACTCATTTATAGAAGATTTGGAAATGAAACATGATATATTTTCTAAAGGTGATGCATTCTACATGTTGACCATGTACACATTGTCCTTTTTGGGAGCTCTGAAGACTATTTTGTCATTTGGAATATCAAATCTAGGAGATAGAATAATATATTCATATTATGTGAAAAGAGTGTTATGTTTTTTATCACACAACTAAGACATACTAAGTAGATTATAATCTACCTATTTTTCATAATTCACCTTATCAAAGCTTATCTTTCCATTGTTGACTATTCCCTTACCAGTATTTTATTCTCCTTTTGTATCACTTCCAAGACAACAGATCCACCATCATATGGTTCTGGATTCAATAGGCATGATCTATCACCTGTCATGTGCCAACGACATCAATTATCCCACAATCCATAAGTTAGTTTTGGCCTAGGAATGTTCTTGTATATAAACAAATTGGTTCATGATGAATGGGGACCCGAGCCTAGTGCCGTTACCATCAAAGCTTATCATAATTCACCTTATCAAAGCTTATCAAGAACCGCCTCCATTTCCCTCACCCACCGGTGAGCAGTAGCAGTAGTGCCGTTACCATCAAAAGTGGGGGGGCTTGAATCTCATAAACGCCCCATAGTTACAGCCTCGTGCCGCCTCTAGTACAGGCTCTTCATCTTCCTCTTCATCATCAGACAGAACCGTTTCAGGCTCTAGATGTTCCCGTTCTCCTGAGGACCTATTCCTCTCTTTCCTTTCCCCTTCCCGTACCGCCTTTATAACTTTGGTCACCACAGACGGTAAGATTGTCTGCATGACCTGATGCACCTCTTCAACCACCACCTCTTTCACCGAGGCCCTCAGATTTAAACTCTCATCACCACCCTCCGGATGAGGGGTCTTGGGTTCCTCATGAACCACCTTTTCCGTCCTGGGTCTTCCCCTCTTGGGTCGCGGCTTAGCACCAAGCCCATCATGACCACCACCACGAGAGGCTTTCGAAGATCTACCACCTGCCATTCACACGCACCCAGAAATATTCAAACACCAACACGGTCATTCAAGGGAACAACTCAGCTTATGTCAAGTATAGTAAGTCCCTAATTATAGTGGCCAGTTGTGATTAGCCACTTACTTTACTCTTATTACCCCTAGCATTACCTGTCCTGACTACATCAGTATTTAAATCTACAAACAGCACATAACCATATACCATGCGCACAAAATACCGGTTAACATTAAAGAAAATACCTGATGGCACGTGGCTACTCAGATTGGCATCCCTTCCCTTTCCGTCCCATTCTCAGTTTAAGTTAAGGTTTATTTTAAAAATTTACTCATTTCACTTAAGCTTTGGCTCTGATACCAACTTGTAAGACCCCGTTCCCGGGACACTTACAGCTGGTAAATCATTACACATAAAACATATATTTTCATCATATTACTTGAAATCTTGCAGTAGAAATATTTAAACAAAACGTTCCATTTAAATATAATAGCTTTTGCAAAATAATACATCGTAATTCAGTTACAAAACCCAAGTTGCATTACATCACAAAAGCATTATAAATATGGATGCCATCCAAAAAAGCTAAGTAGCCACCTGTGCCATCCTCAACAATCATTACCTGCCAACTGGAAACACATAAAAGTCAGCGTTGCTGAGTGAGTTCTAGTTTTATAATAAAACATACTTTTCTTTCGTTTAAACCGTTCTTTATATTCATGCCATCATACATCATACGTACAATTCTTTTATTCATACGTTCATTAACTATCGCATTCTTTCAACATTACATCTTTTCTTTCCTTCAACCATAAACTTTACCCTGCTATTCCTAGTACTGGACCTAGGTCTATCATAGAACAACTATAACTGTGCTCCGCACCTCTAGTCACAATACCTAGGGTAGAGTTTAAGTGTACCACTGCTATTTACAATACCCAGCTATTCCTGGTACTTGACCTAGGCCTATCATAGGCCAACAATAACGGTGTTCCGCACCTCTGGTCGTAGTACCTAGGGCATGAAACAATGGTGCTATACAAATGGTCAATCACAAAGAAAGACCCCAATGTGCATCCTCCCGGGGTAGTGAACCCGCACACCGTTGGGCTAACACCTTTTAATGGCGTGTCCCGACATACTATGCTTGCAAGACTTTCTTTACCTTCATTATTCATTAATGCATGCATTCTTACTTCATGTTCCTCTTTTCTTTATATTTCACTTTACGTTACATAATACTTTCACTTCATTCATTAACTTTCAACGTAAGGTCACGGGAAAGATAAACATACATCATAACAAGGAACATAACATACACAGTCATCAACATCATACAAGGCAACATCATACATACATAACATACATCATGCATAAACATGCAACACCATCATCATCATGCCCAACATACTCTCTATGGCCTCAACAGTCATCTTACATGAACTTACGAGGACTTTCGTGTTTCCCTCGAAAGTCAGTAATTAAACTACACTTCCCTCGGGTACACCAACCCTACTTGGGTGTACGGGAACCCTTCAGTCGCTTGGCCTCCAGGCAACTGAACATTATGTGATTGAACTAATGTGGATGAACACCTATGCGAATGAACACCCAATCGTGCGAATGGACCTCATGCGAATGGACTCAATGCGGATGAGTCCTATGCGAATGGAGCTAATGCGGATGAAACTAATGTAGATGAGCACTTATGCGAATGGGCCCTCAGTCGCATGACTCCCCATGCGACTGGCCCCCAAACGCACGAATGAATCCTCAATCGTGCAAATGAACCCTCAATCGCACCTCATTCTGCCGTATGTCCTCCATTCGGTCGTCTAGCCCTAGCTGATTCATAATGCAGTTCATCCCGAACCCATTCTGCCATTTTCGACCTCCAAGCTCATCTAAACCCATTCTAAGCCCAAATCAACCATCCTAAACCTTAAGAATGGATACCACAACACCATTCAAGCCTACACAAGCTCAAAAGCAAGACCCAAACGAATCATACACATACCCACACATACCCACACATACACAAATGGGTCAAACACCCACACACACCAAAAACTCAATTTTTAGATGTGTTCCAGCCCCAAATCATTCAAAAACATGTAAAAGAGGGGTCCTAGAACTCACACAAACAACACCGAGAAGTAGAGCTTCGTTTTGACTCACTACATGACGATTTTGCTATCTTGAAGCCACCCGAAACAACATTTCTTCCTTTTCTCCTCTTTCTCTCTTCTCCTCTTTTGTTTGCTGAAAATGTGAGTGTGGGGGAGAGGGTAATGGCTGCATCTCCCAACAAATATCACCATATACCCAATTTTTCTCTTATTGGCGAGTTCGGTCCCTTGACTTTGGACTTTATTTCTTTTTCTTCTTTCGTCGGCTTCAAAGAAAAATATCCAGGTGTTACAGACTTAGTTTTATTTTCTAAGTTTTGGGAAACATGTAAGTGTAGGCTTTGACTTGGGATGTTCCCAGGGGTGACGTAAGTTGAATTTATGATACTGTATGTGATGTGATGGATGATGTGTTATATGTCATGCATGATGATATGTGATTGATGTCATGCTTACGTATGTTATGTTTCCTTATGTTCCTTATTACGCATTATGATGTGACTTTACGTAGTGTGATTATGAAAATGAACGTAAAGTATTATCTTAAGAAGCAAAAGATTTAAGATAATGAAGTGGAACTTAATGAATGAATGAAAAGTCTTGCAAGCAAATGAAAGGAGGTTCACAACTCATTGAGAGTTGTTAGCTTAACTATGTGTTTACAGCATGCTATCTTTGCTAACCCTTAAGGGTTCACACACAAGGGGAGTTAGTCTATGTGACTGCTTCATACGTGCGATATGGGGTCCTTGTCGCTTAACCCTAGATGATATGGCTTTGTGCTCAAGAGGGGGGTTGAGCATACGACAAAACCTAGATTGAAGTGAAAAGATAATAAATGTACGAAATGTGCAATAAGCACAAAATGTGCGATATGTTCGTAATGAACGATGATGGAAGATAAAAATTATTACCTTCATGTACGTATGATGTGTGATCACGTGAGATAGTAAAGAAAATGTTTTAACGAATGGAAGGTAGTATAATGTCTTGTATAATGTCATGTAAAACTAGAACTCACCCAGCAACGCTGACTTTTATGTGTTTCCAGTTGGCAGGTAAATGTTGCTGAGGATGGCACGGGGTGGCTACTTGAATTATTTTGGATGGCATCCATTTTATGTTGCGATGATGTTTTTTCTTTATAATGCGAACAAACGATATTGTAATGAATATAAATGTTGTATTATTTTGCAAAAGCAATTATTTATATATATGAATTGAGTTGTTTAAAATGAATCTGCTGCAATATTTTGGTAAAGTTAATGCATATTATATGTTTTTCGCGCGATGATCGACGAGTTGTGAGCATCCCGAGAATGGGGCCTTACATTAGGCATGTGGTTTTCAGCTTCTTCTTTGCTAACTTCATAATCTACGTGATCTCTTATAGCTCCTTCTTCTTGTTCTAATCAGCATGGGTGGTCAACTCTATCTTCTTTTTTAGAAACCTCTTGTGTATTTCAAGTGCTTCAGAAATGGACTTTTGAATATATGGTTGATGTTTCACTTATGAAGAGTTTGAGGTTACAGCACAACAACTTTTGTTGTGATTCTTTTGGTTGTAGATGTGCTTTGATTAAAGATTTGTCTTGGAGGAGAGTTTTGTCTCGGCAGACAGTTGATTGCATTCAAAGGATGACTTTTCTTTAACAAACTCCATCTTTCGAATCAAGACCTTGTTACTTTTTGCCTTGTATTTTTTATCCTTCTCTCATTTTTCTCTTTTTCTTTCTCTTTTTTCTCATTCTCCTTATCTACTTCTTTAACTCTTTCTTCTCTCTCCTTCTTTTCTTCTATCTCTATCTCTTCAAACTATGCCCTTGTATAGATGGGCTCAACAAATACATGCTTCTTTACCTTAAGGTTGCACTTAGGGGTATATGTTAGAGTGTATGTCATTGGTCATTTCACATAATTATACCCTAAACATGTTTTAGTTTGATATAACCTTTGGGAGTTTAAGCAAGAAAATTTTCAAAAATTTTGGTTTAAATATTATATTTATTAATGTATGTTTTAGCTATAGCTAATTCACATTGTACTGATTTTAGTCTACTCAAAAGGTCATCAATTTAGGTCTCAAGATTTGTTTGCTCATATTTTAATTGTGAAACAATCTTTTCTGCCTCAAAAGTTTTCTTTTGGTTCTATGTTCTAACTGCTTGGCCCTGAAGGATATCATGACTATCTAGTAGTTGATATCCAGTTCTTCAAGGTCACCTAGATGAATGCACTCTAGATCTTCTTTAGAGAGCTGAAAGAAGTTAGTTTGATCATAGAAAAGTCAAAGTTTGAGGAATATGATTGTAAAAAATGTAGTGATACTGGGTGATTCCATCTACTGAACGATGGTACTGATTTTAGCAGTTTAAAATTCAGGGCAGGTGATCATTAGTACCTGATGAGTTGTCATAGGAATTTATAGACTTAGGAGTGAGAAGGATAATGAACTGGCTCACGATTGGTGGCCATAAGAGCTTATGACTTTGAGAGAGTTACAAATCTACCCAGTGATTCTTTATCTGCATCCATCTCCATTTAATAAACAATTAGAATGCCATATAACTCCTTAAGAGTCATTGTCTTCAGGTTCTCAGTTCTTCTGGTAGACATAGTGTAAACTATCCATCTCTTTAGTAATTATCTTAAGAACTTTCTAAGAATGTAATTATTCTTCATATTCACTCTAGCTTTAATAAGAGAGTCTAGAATTTCAACATATCTAAGATATGTAACAATCATGGTTTCTCCCATGTGAAACCAAAGTTCTCGAACTTCTGCTTCAAGATATTTCTTTTGTTTCCTTTTGTTAGGATCGCGTATGTACGGAATACTAACTTATTATGTGTGAAACTAGATCAAATAGTGCGGAATCCTATTTGATTGGCGATCCAATTAGTGAGAATGTTAACCCGATCGATATAGGAATGAACTAAACATTAAGAACGAGTAGGAATCGATCAAGAATGGACTTTGAAGTTGGATTGGCTAGCTTGGACATTCTGGACAGTTAGGGTTTATGAATATTCGCAAGTGTTTCTCAATTGTTTGAATTGTCCTGTATTTCCACGAATTAAGTGGTGTTTATAGGTTTGAAGTTTCCATTTGTACGACTGAACCATTAGCGTGGTTCAGTCGTGCAATTGAACCATTAGCATGGTTCAGTCGTGCGACTGAATCATGCGATTGAGTGGTATGCACAACTAAAGGTTTAGTCATGTGACTAAGTCAATCTTATGTCTCAATCATACGACTGATGCAGTCACCTGGTTCAGTCGTGGGACTGATCCAGTCACCTGGTTTAGTTGTGCGACTGGTCCATAAGCATGATGTATTCATGCGTATGGTCCATTAGCATGAATACTCACCCGACTAGGTTGAACACATTCCTTGATCATTATTGACTAAGAAGCATGCACAACAACCTCAAACCTATATAATAAGTTCATACATAAGAATTATACTTGACACAATAATAATATGAAATAATTAAACATTAATAAACATTAACCACATATTATATTTCATTGAACTAATTCATTACATATGTGTAAGACATGAAAGACTTTTACATTTATGCTCATAAACTAAGAACATCATGTATCTACAAACTCCCCCTTGGTCCTAGTTTACCCTACCATCTAACACTCTTCACATGTTCTTGGAATTTCTTGTACTTCTCCTCTTGTATGACTCCAGCATGTATTTCAAATGCAAAGCAGAGTCTTATTATGTATTGGAATTGTATAGCTTGTACAATATCCTACGTGTCATGGAACAGTGGCCACTTGTATAATGTATAGACATCTTCAGCAGACAAGTTGGTAAGCCACATTAGGTCGAATACCCTGATAGTATCAATCTTTCCTTATCTGTTAAGAACTATGACCGTTTCGCCCGTCCGCCAATCGTAATACCACCATTTGAAGTGTGGAGTGAAGTTATGAGGTATTTCCCTTAAAGGAATCTTTGACATTGTGCGCGGGGGACTCCACTTCAGCACCACCTTTGGTCCTCCAGATATAAGATCCACTTAAGACTTACGAATGAACCTCTTTGGTTGTTATGGTCTGAAGTTTACCCACCTGGTATGGTATTCCTTCTTTAATGCAACTTCAAACCATCCTGACATATTCCTTGGATTGGCATACAGAAGATCTAAGCATGTCAGGCGGTTGAGCTCAAAACCAGGAAGAGTCTTCAAATCATGAGGATATCTGAAGTACTCGATCCTCTTCTCTCTCTTAACATCATAGACCTCTAAGTCTTCAAAATACACCCACGAGATAATCTTGCCTGACACTTTCTGATGTCTTTTGACTCTGTAGAGCTTGGTGTAGGCATTCTGCTTTGGTGACGCGCGTTGGGCTTTCATCTCAGCAAAACAAGCGGCCCATTCAGCTTTCCTTAGATCAACATTAGCGTCTGAAGCTTTTTATCTTTTTTTTCTCCTTTTCCATCTCCTCTAGTTTCTCAAACGTAGCACTGCCAAAAGTATCACCCAAGTTGGGGATAACATTGCCTTCGTGGTCAGTGTACTCTGGATAATGCTCAGTTGTAACATCCTCGACCTCAATCTCATCTACATCCTGTAGCTCCTCATCACTTCGGACA
>BJCM01210692.1:0-21467 GCA_018326385.1 Flaveria bidentis
TCTCATTCATCAAGAGAAGTATGTTAAAGATTTTTTGAAGAAATTCAAGATGGATGAAGCTTCTCATGAAACAACTCCATTTACTGCTCAAACATGCCTCACTCTTGATGAAAACAAGACAATTGTTGATCCTCATCTCTATAGATCCATGATCAGTTCCCTTATGTTTCTTACAGGAAGTCGTCCTGACATCACCTTTGCTATTGGTTATTGTGCTTGATACCAATTTGCCCCGAAAGAGTCTCATGAAAAGGCTGTTAAATGAATCTTTCGTTATCTTAAAGGCTCTTCTGGTTTAGGTCTTTGGTATCCTTATGATGGGAATTTCGACTTACATGCCTATTCTGAAAATGATTCTAATGGTTGTAGGTTAAACACAAAATCGGTCACTGGAGGATGTCAATACTTCAGCAATTGTCTAGTTTCATGGCGAACCAAGAAACAACCACTGTTTCTCTCTCTACAGGAGAAGCAGAATACATTGCTACTTCCTACTGCTATTCACAAGTGCTCTAGATACAGCACAAGATGATTAACTATGGGATCAACTTTCTCCATGCACTGTTGTTCTGCGACAACGAAGAAGCCATTGGCATTGCCAAGAATCCTATCCATCATTCCCGAACTAAGCACATTGAGACATAGATTCATGTGATCCGTGATGCTCAGAAAAAGGATTTTATTGATATTATTTCAATAGACATTAAAAATCAAAAAGCAGATCTTTTCACTAAAACATTTGATAAACCTCGCTTTTATGAATTGATCGCTATGTTAGGTTTAATATCGTCTTAATATAGTTTCTTTTCTTAAAATTATTTTTTTTATATTTATTGTTTATTATTTTCTTTTAGTTTCTTTCTGTTCCTTCCGTTGTGTTCGCTCCATTATTCTTCATCATTTTTCATATAAAAATATTTTAATAAATAAATAATTATATATATATATATATATGTATTTATTATAATAATAATGATGTAAAGGAAGTTGATAGTATTGTGTGGGATATGCTTGATAGGTTCAGCAAAGAAAGCGAAGTAAACAATAAACTTGTAGCTTAATTAATAGAGCAAGAAACTTGAAGCTATAAGCGAAGTAAGCAATCCTTTTAATAATAACGATGTAAAGGAAGTTGATATTTTTGGCCTTCACAAAGATTCAAGTCCTTGTTCAAAAAGGTTGAGAACGTGATATCTCTGTTTTGAGTTATTCTTATCTAAAGTATCTTTGTGTCAAAGCATTTCACCCTATCTTGAGAGCTATATGCTTTTTCATCTTTGTACCTAAGAAGCTCTCTGTTATTTCTTCTTGGTGCTTATCTCCTCTGTTATGTGTGAACATTGACCTGAAGTGATGATCTCTTCAATTGTACGATAGTACTGACCTGGAGCTCTCATCAGCACAATTTGATGATCTTCTTTGTTATACGTAAGTATAGACCTGAAGCTCTCATATGTAAGACTCAATTGATTAACTCCTCTATTATACATAAGTATAGACCTGGAGCTCTCATCATTTGATGTTTATAAGGGCTTTGCTTCTTATGAAATGTGACCTATGATGCTTATGAGAGTAAGAGTCATGCAGAACGTGTCATTCATTTAATATATCATGAGGACAGGATAAGTTTCTTTTTGAAATGTCTGTGGAGACTAGGTCATTCTATGTTTTCTTTTGAAAAAAACCAAAACATGATCATAGTAGCTCTAGTGCACAGGTTGAAACGAAGAAGGCATGGACTTAAAAGGACGAGTATATCAGCAATCCCACCAAACTTTGACTCTCCGAAAGATCTTTTCAGCTTCTCGTTCATATCCTTTTATATTGTTTGATTTTGTTTTAACAAAATTATACGTAAAAATTGGTGAGGTTTTGTGGAGCAAATTTTATTTTGATATGTTTTATTTTGATCACTTTGTTTTAATTCTTCGTAAACTATTTTTAATTTTTATTTCCTTTTGAGAATCATTTTCTTTTTTTAGGTTTGCAGTGAAACTATAATTTCGCTAGTAGATTCGCACAGCGAAACTGTAGCTTCGCCGGTTCTTTCGCTAGTGACATGATCAGTTTTGTCCAGAGTTTCATCTGGCGAAATTGCATCTTTGCTAGGTGAAACTATAGTTTCCCTGCCTGCGAAACTATGTGCTATATAACTCATTTTGCGAAATTGCTTTCTCATTTTCGCACATTTGTTTGGTCTATCTTTCTAGGGTTTCCACATAGTCTTCTTTGGCAATTTTGATTTGCAGTGGTTTTGATTCTTGTTTGATCCTTGTTTCTTGTTCACAAGTGAGTTTCGAACTCAGGACATTAGTTTAATCTAGGTTTTTCTAACATCATTGTGGTTTATTTGATTGAGACTCTTTGGTACCTTCGCAGTTCATACTACGAAAGTACTAGATAGTCCAGCAAAACTGAACGAAAGTTCATAGTTTATTAGCGAAACTATGGAGTTATGCTGACCATGCGAACTTAACAGTTTCGCTGATTAAACTTCAGTTTCGCTGCCCCGAAACTATAATTTCGGCAAGTCGAATCTACTTCACTGTGTTGCTGAAACTAATAACTAATTAATAATTGATGGCGAAACTATTACTAATTGATGGTGAAACTATAACTAATTGTTGCCGAAACTATAGTTTTGTCTAGCAAAACTAAAACTTTCATCCTGCGAAACTATAATTTGTCTAGCGAATTTGGTTTGGTTTTTGTGTATTTTTTATCTTTTTCATTTTTTTTCTTTAATATTATTATTTAATATACTATTCTGACGTGTTTCATCTATTTTTCAGATTAAAATGGTGAATCTGAAATTTGATGAGAGGAACAACATCACTGCCATATTAGATGATACTCACCCTAAAGCATATGGTTTTAGAGATTACATTCCATGGCTGTAGAGATCTCATATAGCTTACGCGATATCTCATTCCACTACTATTTATGATCTTCACATCAGATATTTCTGGAGAACAGTTGAGTATGATACAAGAGGCAATACACAAAGGATTATAGCCAGAGTGATGGAATGAGGTGATTATTACTCCTGAGGTTGTATTGAGGGTTCTAACACTAGATGAAGATATTGGAGAGGAGATTACTCTGTTAGACCAAGAGGTGTTTGAGGCGTTCAGATTGATGAGATATGAGGGACTACCTTTTGGTACTTGGAAGGACATTAAGAAGTCCTTCCTCTAAGGAATGGAGATATATAGATCATGTATTCATTATGTGTTTAGATCACCGTAAAGGTGGATCAGATGGGCTTAATATAAATTGGACAAAGCAATAGTGCTATGTTGTAGGGGAAAGAAGGAAAACATAGCAAGACTGGTTTTTGCTTGTATGGCAGAGAACATGATGGCATTAAAAAGGATAAATGGCTGCTTTATCCTCGATTCTTACCGATGATTTTTGATGACCTTATCCCTAATATTCCAAGGCACGGGGAGGTTAAAACACTAATGCAAATGAACACCTGCATCTTTGCAGACTGCTGCACCATTTATCATGATTTTAATGGAAACATTACACACCTCTGGGAGAACATGTACCCACCAGAAAGGTGGAATTGTATCAGGAGGGTAGATGAATCTGAAAACAAAAGGGCTGAGCAAACACAGGTGAAACATGCTGATGCGGTTAAGAAGAGGAAACGCTATGCTAAAGAAAAAGAATATGATTTCGATGAGGATGTGAATGAGACAGTTGAAGAGGCTAGGGTTGAGAAAGAAAAGAGATCAAAAAAGAAAGTTGATGAGGGAGAAGTCTAGAGAAGGACTAAACATAAGCACCAATCTTTCACATAAACTTCAAGGAGAGAGGAGAGAACTTGTATGGATGAAGATATGATAAGAAATCTGAATGCGTCTCTAGCCAATGAATTAAGCATGGTAACGAAAAAACTTACCAATCAAGAGATAAGGGAAAGGAAAAAGGTTGAGGTGATTGAGGGAATGACCAAGATGTTGGTGGACCAAAATAAGATGATTAAAAGACTCTTTGAGTAGGTGAATGAGCTGATAGTTGTGTCGGCCTGCCCAATCAGCTAACTCGGACTGAGTTAGATGATTTGACTGACACTACCAAGTAATCATTTTTAAATATGGGTACATCTTCTCAGGTTGGAGAGGGCACATCTGAAGCAGCATCTAATGAAAAGGAGGGTCTAGAGAAAGGGAAGAGACTGCGAATATGGAGAATGTAGAAGAAGTAGTTAAGGCTAGGTTTGTGAATATTTGTTTTGATTTTGAGAAAGACTTGGTTGGTGATGAATTGGTGAGAGAGAATCCTGTTGGACAAGTGGAGAAGACTACTGAGAAGCGACTGATTGACGAAGAGGAAGATGAGGAGCAACTGGTTGATTATGATTCTAAACCAGAATACTATGAGGTTGATGAGACACCCCTAACTTATGTTGCCAAAAAGGGTTATGGTGCTGAAGATGTATTTGAAATAGAGAAAGAAGATTGGTTTGCTAAGGAGAAAGGGGCTAAAGAGATAATTCCCCTATTACAAAATCTGGAAGGGTTGAGTAAATCTAAGGCTGATAAGAGGATCATAAGTTGGTAGTATAACCCCAGCCTCAAAATGTTTATGATAAAGAGGAGAGGGGGAGGCATATCTTATCTCCACAAGAGTAAGGCATTCAAGACCATGCCTAAGTGGGACTTGAAGAGGTTGGTTGTGTTGCCGTTACTAAATGCTCATCTAAGTGAAAGAGCCTCGATGCTAGAAAAGGAGATAAAGAATGGACTGAATGATAACTTTGAGTCATTTGGATTCATAAATGCTAAGAGAAGAAGGTTAAAGAAGGAGAAGGACTGGGAGATAGGAAAATGAAGGATTATGCTGAGGATGAAACCCCCAAAAACTGTAAACATGATCAGTTTGTCAGATCCCCTTCCCCAATAATTACAAAATTTCAAGAAGTTGTTTTATGATATCAATACGAGGGAGGCTGTGATTGGGGTAAAAGGTGGTGTAGAGTTTAGATTCTTTGATCCTGTGGAAGTGTTTGGATTCTACGATGAAGACCTGCTGGTTCTCTGTGAAAAACAGATCAAAGTAGGAGCACGAAAGGAGACAAGGAAAGAAGACAGTCTATTCAAAACAGTGGCTAACAAGTTTAGAGGCATTAGAAAAGAAGTGAAGGAGCTGGCAGAGAAGGTTAGAGCTCAAGATGAATTGGACATGGATGCGAGGGACTTAACAAGGCTGTTTGAGCAAGCTAGTGCTCGTCCGTAAGGAGCTAATGAAGCAGGAGGTGACTAGAGTGAATAAATTGTTGAGACTCCCGAGGAAGAAGCTACAGAAGCAAATAAAGACACATTAGATGCAGCAGGATAGATTGGAGCTGACCAGACAAATCAAGAGAAGTGAAGATGGTGAGGTCCAACCTAGGGGGTATTGAAGATCAAGTATAGATTGGACTCACCTTAGATTAGTTTATATTTATATTACTTTGAAATAGGTCTAATGTTAGTTTACTTTTGTATGTAGTTTATTTTGTTTAGTTTTGTTGTCCAGCAAAACTGTCAGTGAAACTGTAGTTTGGCTCACAGTTAGTTGTTTTAGTTCACCCGGCGAAACTGTTGTTTTTGCAGGGCGAAACTATAGTTTTGGCAGCATAGTTTCGCTACCAGTGAAACTGTCCGCGAAACTAAGACTGCTATATATAGACTTGATCATTTCCATTGTTGGGTAACCTTGAAAAACCCTAATCATATATCATTGTTGCAAGAGAACTTTGTAAGCAGTTTATTCACAGAAATATCATTGTGCTTTGTTGTTATTGAATATATTGATTCTTATTGTTCTTACTTTGATTCATTTGTGATTGTTATTAATTGTCTTCATCTTTGTTGTCTATTATTTTTATTTGAGGTTGAATGATTCAACATTTCATTTGTACTACAAATAGATCAAATGGACCAACATGGTGGCTGAGATTGTGGAAGGAAAGAGGAAGGTGAATTGTGAGGATGAATTTTATCGGTTCAAAGAACATAGAGATGAAGTTGAGGAGTCTGTGAAGGTGAAAGATGATAAGTGGTTGAAAGAAAGTAAAGTTGAGGAGATAAGGAGGGAAGGAAGTCAACCCACTGAGCAAGAAAAAGAAAAATATAACGCTACTACCACTATCGAGGAAAAGTTGTTGAGTACTCCGGTGTGCCAATGCGAGAAAGCCTTAGAAGCAAAAAATGTGGTGATGGGACTTTCTTATGAGGTAATTCAGGATATGTGTTCTTTGACATGTAAAATCAGGTTATTTGGGGTTTATAAAGCTAATCGTTTATTAATTGATAATGAAAAAGATTTAAAATGAATTAATGAGGAACTTAAAATAAATGAGTCTAAATATTTTGTTAAATTAAATGAGGCTTTGAAACAAAATGATCACTTAAAACAATAGCTTTTGAAAGAAATGTTGAGATTAACACTTTGACTGAAAGGGTTGCACTTGTTGAATTTGAAACAAGTAAACTTCAGTTAAAGCTTGATAAATGGACTTAATCGGGGATGAAACATGATGACTTATGTAAATCTCAAAGGGGGCAAGGATTAAAATAGGTTTGGGATATGAAAATGCTAAGGTTTATTCTCCTCCTAGTAATTATGCTATTCTCTTATGCCTGTTCCTCATCCTTCTAATGATTTGATCAACATAGATACTAACAGTATGTATGCAGATTCAGAAGGTGTGAACTTTATGCATGTTCATGAGGACTACAATTATAGACCAACTAGTGAGCTTGGATGCACTAGTCTTAGTACACCTGAATCTCAGCATTCTGTCTTAGATCCTAAATCTAGTTTAAATTATGTCTTGGTTTCTAGTGATCTGTAACTGACTCTGTCTCATCATGTTCTAGTGATGTTTTTGTTTCTTTTTTAACTTCTATGCATTGTAATGATGCTACATTTTCTGATTGTGTTAATAGTGTGAATGATTCAAACATAAACAGTAACGAGAAAAATAAAACTAATTTTTTTGAAAAATTCTTTTCTCACCTTATTCCATCTTTTACCCCAATGCATGTCTGATATCAAATGAGAGGGTAACGTCATCATCTAAAGCAAGTACAAGTGGTACTAGTACTACATGTACTCCAGATGACAACTTTTTTCTTTTGTAAATATTCGTTCTTTTTCAAATAAAAAGAGACCTTAAGATATGTATGAGACATACAATGATGTTAATTCTAGATTATCTAACTGTGATGAGGAAATATACATTGATAAAATTCCTCCCTTATTACATAGCAGACCTAGATTAAAATCACTATGTTTTTTATGTAGTAAAGATGATCATGTAGTTAAGCATTGTCTTGAGCTTCATCATATACATGTTAATTGGACTCTATTTGGGAATAGGTTAAATCAATTGGTTAAAATTTCTTTTGTAAGAAAACTGTCCCTCCTAAACCCAAAGTTGGTCAAACTTGGGTTTTTGTTTCACCTGGTTAATCTCTTCTTTGATGTTCATTTAGGAGTCATCCATTAAACTTGTAAACAGTGTTTAGCATGTTGATAGTGGATGCTCCAGACACATGACGGGACTAAAACATCTCTTGACCATTTATCGAATAATCAATGGAGGTTACGTCACATTTGTCGGCGCCAAGAAAGGAGGGAAAATGATTGGTCAAGGAGAAGTTTCCAATGGTTTTCTTACTTTAGAAAAAGTCAACTATGTACCTGAGCTTGCATTTAATCTGTTGAGTGTCTCTTAGATTTGTGATAAAGACATTCTTGTCATGTTCAAGTCAAATGAATGTCTCTTTTTAAAATCTAAGATTGATATTCCAGAAGAGATGATACTCATGCGGGCGCCAAGAAATAATGACACATATCTTCTAAACATGGGTTAATGGGAGTCAACGTCTACCATCACCTATCTTTTCTCCAAAGATTCCACTTTTGAGTCTTTCTTATGGCATCGCGAATTGGGCCACGTTAATTTAAAAAATATAAACAAAGTAGTTAAATACAATCTCTTTATGGGACTACCTTTTAAAGCTTTCTTTGTGGTTGAAAAATGTATGGCATGTGCCAAGGGCACCCAACAAAAGAAACCACATTGGCCAAAACTAGAAAATAGCATATCTAATCCCTCGAGTTGTTACAACTGATTTGTTTGGCCCAATCAGTGTTAAATCATGAACATTCAGATGATTATTGATGATCTCATTCCTAACATTCCCTGACATGGAGAGGTCAAGAGATTAGTACACATGAACACCCGTATCTTTGCTAATTAATGTGCTATTCGACATGGCTTCAGTGGAAAGATTACTGATCTTTAGGAAAACATGTACCCGTAGGAGAGATAGAACTATATTTGAAGGGTTAATGAGTCTGAGGAGAAAAGGGCTGAAAAGACAAGGGTGAAACAGACAGTTGCTATTAAAAAGAGGAAAAGATATACAAAAGAGAATGATTATGATTTTTAGGATGAAGTGCATGAGATGGTTGAGGAGGCTAGGGTTGAGAAAGAGAAAAGGTCCAAAAAGAAAGCTGATAATGGAGAAGCTGAGAGAAGGACTAAACATAGACATCAATCTTTCACTAAGTCCTCGAGGAGGAGGAGAGAGCTAGTTTGGATGAAGATGTGATAAGAAACCTCAATACATCTCTCACTAACAAGTTGAGTATGATCAAAACCAAACTTACCAATCAAGAGTTAAGGGAAAAGCAGAAAGATAAGGTGATTGATAGCATGACCAAGATGTTGGTAGATTAGAATAAATTGATTAAGAGATTGCTTGAGGAGGTAAACGAACTGAAGGCTGTAGTCGGCCCACCTAATAAGCTAACTCAACTTTGTTAGATGATTTGACTAACAATTCCAAGTACTCATTTTTAAATGTGGGTACTTCCTCTCGGGCAGGAGAGGGCACATTTGGTGCAGCGGCTGAGGAAGCAAGAGGTTATGGACTAAAGCAGGAGACTGAGAATGTGGAGAATGCTAAAGAGATATTGGAGGCATGTTTTGTGAACATATAGTTTGATCTTGAGAAAGAATTGGTAGGTGAAGAGGTGGTGAGAGACTATTAAAAATGTTGAGAAAACTACTAAGAATGGATTGATTGATGAAGATGAAGATGATGGGCGGTTGGTTGACTATGATTCTGAACCCGAATATTATGAGGTTGATGAGAGACCCCTAACCTATGTTTCTAAGAAGGGTGATGATGACGGAGATGTTTTTGAGATGGTGAAGGAAGAGTGGTGTGTGAGAGAGAAAGGGACTGAAGAGCTAACTCCCCAATTCTAAAACTTTCAAGGGTTGAGTAAATCTAAGGCTGATAATAGAATCATCAGCTAGAAGTATAACCCTAGCCTTAAAATTTTTATGATAAAGAGGAGAGGGGAGGAATTACTTATCTGCACAAGGGGAAGGCATTCAAGACGTTGCCTATAAGGGACTTGAGGAGGCTGGCGATGCTGCCATTCGTGTTTACTTATCTTCATAAGAGGAACGAAGTGAATGACAATTTTGAGTCATTCGGGTTTATGAAGGTTAGAAGGAGAAGATCCAAAAAGGATAAGGACTGGGAGACGGGGAAAGGAAAGATTATGTTGAGGGTGAAACCCTCAAAGACAGTGAATAGGGTTAGATTGTCAGATCCACTCCCCCACTAGTTATAAAAACATTAAGAAGTGGTTTTATGATAACAACATGGGGGAGGCTGTGATCAGGGTGAAGAATGGGGTTGAGTTCAGACTATTTGATCTGATGTAGTTATTTGGATTTCTTGATTAAGACCTGTTAATTCTTTGTGAAAACCACATTAAAGCAGGAGTAGGGGAGGAGACGAAAAAACAAGCCAGACTGTTCATGACTGTGGCTAATTGAGTTAGAGGTGTGAGGAAAGAGGTGAATGAGCTAGCTGAAAAGGTGAGAGCACATGATGAGTGAGATAGGGATGTGAGGGACTTATCAAGACAGTTTGAGCAGGCTAGTGCTCGTCCCGTGGGAGCTAATGAAGCAGGAGGTGACCAGAGTAAATCAGTTGCTGAAGCTCTCGAGGAAGAAGCTGTATGATCAGATAAAGATACATCAGATGCAGTGTGAGATACTGGAGCCGATTAGACAAATCAAGACAAGTGAAGGCAATGAGATCCAACCTAGGGGGAGTATTGAAGATAAAGTACAATTTGGAATCACCTTAGATTAGATTATGTTTATATTACTTTGTAATAGGTTTAATGTTAGTTTACTTTTGAATGTTGTTCATTTTGTTTAGTTTTGTAGTCCAGCGAAACTATGAGCAAAACTATAGTTTCGCTCATAGTCAGTTGTTTAGTTCTCCCAGCGAAACTGTTGTTTCTGTCAGGCGAAAGTATAGTTTCAGCAGCACAATTTCACTGACAGTGAAACTATCTGTGAAACTAGGACTGGTATATATAGATTTGATTTTGTTCATTGTTGGGCATCCTTGCAAAAACCTAATCGATTATCGTTGTTCAAAGAGCCCTTTCTAAGTAGTTTATTCATTGAAATACACTTGTGCTTTGTTATTATTGATGGTATTATTCATTATTATTCTTATTTGTTGACATTTTGGTTTTTCTTATTGTTTTCATCTTTGTTATCTCTTTATTGTATCTGATATTGAACGAATCAACATCTCATTTATATTGCAAATCGATCAAATGGACCAATATATATATATATATATATATATATATATATATATATATATATATATATTGCTTATCGGATATATTGAATCAGAAAGTAACTGCTTTGAGTGTGACTAGACTATAACTCTTAGTCTATTTTAGCATGAAATATTGTTTCCATAAAACCTTGATGCGTAACCCACTTCATTCATAGACAATTCAATTACAGTGCATCATAGATCATAGTGCTTTTCATTCTTGAGGGTCAAGTCTTAAAACGTATCAAACATAATTCAAGCCGGTTTTTTAAGATTTAGTATGATATATGTCAAAATCAAGAAATGTACTATAATTTCCTTTGTTACCATGAAAATTTATTTTTGAATTTTATTTTAATTATTCAAATTCTACTGCCCCTGGAAACAAATTCTTTTTTGATACTTTTTGCAAAGCTGAATAAGTATTCGATCAAAACAATCATGGATAAAATGCATTCGGATGTCGATGTGTTTTGTCTTTGAATGTTGGATAGGATTCTTCATTATGTTTAACACTACAGTATTGACACACCAAATCTTGGTGTTATTAATGTTAAGCCCATAATCAAGAAGTTGGTTTTGAACACAAATGATCTGAGAACAAGTTGACGTAACCATATATTCAGCTTCTTTAGTGGATGTGGATATAGTTTGCTACTATTTGCATTGGCAAGAAATCAACCTATGTCCAAGAAATTGACATCCACTAGTTGTTGACTTCAGTGCCAGTATAAGCATATAAATTGAAATTAGAATTCTTAAGATACCAAAGACCAAGTTTTGGTTCACCCTTGAGATATTTGAAAATCCACTTGACAACTTTCATGTGGGTCTCTTTTGGATTACTTTGATATCTTGCACACTAACAAACAAGAAACATGATGTTCAGCCTACTGGTAGTAAGATACATCAAAGATCCATACAAATGTTGATCAACGTCTTCTCCCGTGAGATCAGCAGATTAAGTATGACGAGAAGACATCGTAGTTGGGGCAATCATGGATTCTTGAAATTTATATTTCTCTAGAATACTATGAACATACTTTTTATATATTAGTATACCTTGGTTTTCTGGTTTGACTTAGATACCAAGAAAAACAATAGCACCCCATGTATAATTATTTGAAAATTTCTTTAACATCACTCTTTCAAATTCCTTGAAAATTTCTTCATTGGTAGATCCTTGAAAATTTCTTCTACATCACTCTTTCAAATTCCTTGAAAATTTCTTCATTTGTAGATCCAAAGATAATATCATCAACATATATTTGGACAAAAATTAGATCATCACTAGTCTTCCATAAAACAAAGTTTGATCAATCGCACCCCGTGTATAATTATTTGCAATCAAATGCTTAGTGAGAATGGTATACCAAGCACGAGGTGCTTGATGTAAGCCATAGAGTTCTATCTTTACATATAAACATAGTAAGGATGATCTAGATCTTCAAAACCAGGTGTTTGACAAACTTATTTTTCTTTCTTCATCTCAGAATATAAAAATGTAGTTTTAACATCCATAAGATAAACTTTATAATTCTTGTATGAAGCATAAGCAAGAAAAATACGCATATTTTCATGTCTGGCAACTAGAGCATATACTTCTTCATAATCAAGACCTTTAATTTGGTAGAATCCTTGAACAACAAGTCTGGCCTTATTGTGAATAATAACATCCTTCTCATCCGTTTTGTTTCTAAATAACCATTTAGTCCTTATCGGAAACTTTCCTTTTGGAAGTTCACACAGATGCCAAAAATTTAATTTCTTAAATTGCATTAGTTAGTCTTGTATGGCCTCAACCCAACTACTTTCTTTCAAGGCCATCTTAATGTTCTTTAGTACAATTTGAGAGATAAAATATGTAAACAAGAATGTATTTATTACTCTAGATTAAACTTTCAAGTTTGAACACCTTGTGAAAATGGACGAATGATCATTTTAGTTGGATGGTCATCATGAATTCTCAATTGAAAAATGTGATCCTCAGAAATAATGCAGGATCGGCTATGGTTAATCAACACAGGATAATGTGTCAAACTCACTTAGACACACTTGGATGGTGATGTATAATCTTCAAATGAGTTGATAATAATATACTAAGTTAAAGAACATAATAGATGGTTTTCAATATATTTTTGTATATTACTTCTCAACTCAAAGTTTACAACACTTGTACAAGCATATTAATTGAGTTACAATGATAAACTATATATATTACAATCTATAGCCGGTTGTACTTAGATTACCAGCTGGAACATAATACTAGACAAATACTACATTGCTAGAAGTAAGGTATCTAAGATAAAATACTATCCTAGACTAGGTAGTCATGACAAGACCATGACTTATCTTTTGTTACCAACTAAACATGGTAACTGTACTAACTGATAAAAAATGAATAGTTAAATAAAGTATGGTTTACTACATGACGTGGGAAAGTGGATGTAGTATATCATAGGTTGAAGTGGTTGTCAGTTTGTCATACTTTTGTCTACTAGTTCATAGTTGGTTCTTCCAAAGGTAAACTGTCTTGGGAAGAATAAGTTATTCCAAGGCTAATTATACATTGGAAGAATCAACTTCTTCCGTGACTTCTACTGGTCTTCAAGACTTTGTTCTTCAGAAGTCTTTGTCTTGAACTTTCTAGGTTCTTAGCTTCGGAAGAGATTTTTACTTAGTCTTCGAAACACTTAGTTTCTCTTCGGAAGTTCTTGTTTGAGCTTCGAATGTTCTTCAACTTGACTATGGAAGTGTAGATAAGCATCGAAAGACTTTCTTCAGTTCCACGAAAATTCTTCCAAGTGTTGTTTTGGTTTTACCAGCCATATCTAACCCAATAAACTCCCACTAGGCTGATCCTACCAAAACCTCACTTTCTTTGACTTCTCAAAACTTTTAGCATCATGGAAAGAAGATACTTTTTGTCTCTCTGTTCTTTTCGGAGGTTGTGCTCAGAAGATTGTACAAGTCATTAGTAGATAACAGGTCCAGTTCATTACATTGAATGCCATATACCCTTTGTTGTGGTCCTGTGTAGAGATTAAGTTAACGGGAGTTGTACTCAAACTTCCATATAACTATGGGTTCCAAATCAGGGCCTTCAACCATCTGAAGGAATCTCTTTCCTTTGGTTGTCCCAAATTTTTCTTCCATCTCTATCATCTTCAACTCTTCTTCAATCTTTGCCTTTGTGGTTAGTTCAGCAAGATGTGGTTAGTTCAGCAAGATGAAGACTACTAAGGTGATACCTAATATGAGTAGCTACTTGAGAGTTGGAGGGGTTGGATAATGGTTTCTCTGCTAACTCGGCAATATCAAACATGCTTGAGTGTAGAAGAGATGGTGTGTTTTGTCATTTGACATCACTATTCTCTTTTCTACTATGAAGTTGTAAGAAGATTTTTGAAACCTCCACTGGACAATCTTCTTTCGAGGAACACAGGGTTGAGATGATAGCTTATCCCCATTCCTTGTGTCCAGCAGAGACACTAGTCTTCTTCTTAGCTTCTTATCTTCTTCATTAAGCAAATCAAAGTTTGTTTCATGGAGTTTGAAGTGCATAGTCCAAAGTTCCCCTATTTAGATCAATTAATTCCTCTCTTATGAGGGAACATGAAGAGTTGTCAATGTATCTTAGTTTGATAAACCCTTTTTCACAAGAGATTTCACTTAGAGTGGTGTTGTTGATGAGCTTTTTCTTGATCTCCTTAAATTCCTCCAAGGTTAGATGGTTTGATGGTTCAGAGGAAGGTTTGGGTAATGGACGGATAATTGATGGTTGGGTTCTGGGTAGTGTTTAGGTTTGAGGATGGGTAGTGGTGAAGGTTGTTATGAAACAATGGGTTAGAATAAGGGTAAGGTTGATGGTGTAGGTTCAAGGGTGAATGGTTTAGTGGTTGGTTTAGTTTTGACAGGGAAAGGAAAGGTTGATGGTTCAGGTTTAGGTTGTGATTTGGGAACACGTGTGGGTAGTCTCCTCTGCGAACTTGGTGTTTGAAACACCTCCTTCCTTCTTCATGAGTGAATGTCAGCCTTGATGTCATTTACATGTCACTGTAGGGTTTTCTCAGTCATTAGACCAACTTGCCTGCCAGAGAAGTCATCAACCCTAAGATAAGCCTTCATCCAGGCTTTGTCTCCCACCTTCTAGGCAGCCACAAGCTTGGCTTCCTCTTTGTTTTTCTTCTTCTTTTTCAAATTCTCCTTTAAAACCTTCTTTCTCTCTTTGGCAATATGATCTAGCTCTTTATGGAAAAGCCACAAGAACGTATCATTGTCATGGGGACTCAACTCTTCTTGAGAATAGCTTCTAGAGCTCAAGAAGGCTATTCTATTTGTCCTTAGATGTTGCTTATCTTCTTCTTTCTTTCTTCTTCTCTCCTCTTCCTTAACCAACCTAGTTGCTTCCTCCTTTTCCTTTTGCAACAAGGTTGCCTTTTCTAACTTCACCAGCTCTTCCAGTAGGAGTATTAGCATTTCTTCATTTGCTACTCTCGTATTGACAAGTCTATCAATAACCTCAATTCTTCTTTTGTTATTGATAGCCTCTTAGGCGGTTGCTGCTGCTTTGCTACTTACGGCCAACAAGAGTCTACCTTTTCTTTTTAGTTTCTCCAACCTTTGTTCTTCTAACAGTTTTTCCACAGTCATTTCCCTTTTCCTTTAGGTTCTTTGGAAGATTCATCTTTAGGAGACTCTAGATTAGAAGGTTTAGGTTGAGAAAGAGGTTGATCTCATGGTGCTGGTAGTGTTTGAAGGAGAATAGTTTTGAGAAAGTCCTCACTATTTAAGGATGACAATCCAATGATTCCTTCCGCCACTTGCATCTCAGCTTCGAAAGAGAATGGAGCTTCATTGCATGTCCCAACTAAGTCAGTTGCTGGGCCATCAGTCCTCATTTCCCCTTCGAAGTCATTCTCAGGTTCAGCAAGGGCCTTAGGTTGACCAACTTGTCCTTAGTGGTAGGTGGTGCATTCAACCTTTAAAGTTCTTCAAATCCAAAGTAAGCTTCAACAACATCCGGTGAGGGTTGTTCAAGTGAGGATCTTACAAGGAACTTAGTTAAGAACCTATTAAGGTCAATAAGCATCCTTAGGTTTATTTGAAATGTCATTGGAGGTGGGTGATGGAAGATGGTTGAACATTGTTGTTGAGTAAGGTAAAATGAAGATAAGGTAAAAATGGCCAAAATTGGTTCCTCATAAACTTGACTTTGTATATTCTCCTCCTTTTTGGTAGCATCATCATGAGAAGTAGATGAGCTAGACGAAGAACTTAAAGAGACTTGAACATGTACATGCCTAACAGACTTCTCAATCTGTGTCTGAGATAGTTTGGCCTTGAGATTCTCAATTTCAAGTTGCTGAGTGACAGACTTATCCTCTATAGTCTTGACCTTGGAATCAAGATTTAAGACTTTAGAAAGTAGGTCTCTGATGGTAAATTGCGGACTTCCCTTATCTTCTTTTGAAGAATCACTGGAAGAGGAGACAACATACCTAGTATGTTTATCCTCATCACCAGATATGGTTATCTGGCACACTGTTTTCCCTTGCAGAGTGATGTCTCTTTCAAAGGCATCAATAGGTAAGGTTGTCTTAGATTCAGTTTTAGATATGTTGCCACTGTCTTCAGAGCTTATTAAGACACTTTTAGTATTGGTATTTGAATCTACATGAGTCCCCTCCACATCTATGGGACTCACCTCAGTTGGGCTTTACTGATGTGGGCTAGAAATCAAATGTTCCCTGGGGGCTCAGTTGATCTAAAGATTGTTATGGTAGGTCAACATCATGGCCCTAATGGAACATGAGATCTTTATCAATTTGAGTTAGTAGGTTAGTGAAGGATATAGAAGTTATGCCTAGTGACCCAGGACCTTGATCAATATCTAATGGCATAGAGCCAATGATTTAGTTGTCCCTTTTTGGCTAGTCAATGGAGTATTAGGACTTAGCTTGAGGGCTAATTGTTTAGGTTTCATGCTCATTAGGATGAGAATGAGAAGACTCAACACTAATATTATGGTCAATGGTGGAGGATCGTTGGACCTCAGGTTGAGTGGGAGCACATCTATCCATGCTAGCCTTTGTGGCTTGAACAGAGGGAGCTTATGCAATTAGAGTATATTGAACAAGGGTTCATTTGGAGCATCTCTGATAAATGAATTTGAAAGGGTGGGGAGTGATAATTGACATTGAGGTGGTGGTGTCTGGTGTTGGTTCATCACCTGTTGGGTTTATAGGGATGTCACCAAGAGCCATAGGTACAATCATACCATGAAGAAGGTAAGTTAATCTTCCAAAGAGGTTTAGGGATATCCTCTTTAGAATCTTGAAGATGTTTGGCCTCATGTGAGGGACAAGAACAGTGTCTTCAAATTGAAGTCTGTCTTGATCTAGCTCACAGTTGATAATATGTTAAATAAACATGCGATACATGTAGGATGGTACCATATGAAGGTTACCTCTGATGTTATTCAACACAAACTTTGAATAGTTGAATTCGAGGCCTCTGACGAATCCGTGAACTTGGAATCCCATATCATAGTGAATTTGATCCTGTCCTCCTTATTTGTTTTATAGACAGTGGAAAACAATATGAAGCAGGAACTTTTAGTTGTAATAGAAGTTGAATTTATATACAGTTGACCTACTTACATATCAACCATATCCCAGTTGGGTATATGTGTATTCAAGATCATATTTGGGAAATTCCTTAGGAGCGCCTTTATCATGAAGCTCTAGATGCTCCCGGATGGTTTGTTTAGATATGATGCTTGACGGTATTACCCTTACCTCGTTCAGGGTATCACTTTGACCATTTTCCCAAAATTTAGCCATATGGTTGGAGTAAATAGTTGGGTTCACATTGAGCACAATGAAGTAGGTGGATTGAGTGAAACTAAATGATGGGGACAAAATCAGCATCCTTTGAAGAATCAAGGAGTACGACCTGGTTGTGTTAAGGATTAAGAGCCATTTTTCAAAACTACCGACAAGTTGAAGTAATTTGAGAAAGTAAGTTGCAGAGAAGATGTGGCAAATTAGGGCTTGTGAGCGGGTAAAAATGATTTAAGAAAAGAAGTCAGATGATTTAAATGTGAGTTAAGATGGCGGATGGATAAGATGAAAAGATATGTTGGGTTCTGATGTGACAAGGGCGGTAAGGATAAAACATTTAAAATATTCTGACATTATAAATGAAATCTTACAATTTTATGGAGTGGGACCCAAATATTTCCATTACATAGAAAGGCTTTCTTCTGAGAGTAAAAGTTTTTCCAAATGTAATATCTTCTGAAACCAACTTTACTTCCGAAGCCAAATTATATCCGAAGACAAATTTGCGTCTGAGAGTAAGATTGTCTTCTGAGAGAAGAACTTTTAAAGTTTTGAAAGTATTTTTGATATGAGATCAAGTGTTCTTCCGAGACTAAAAAATCTTCGGAAGGAAATGCATTTCAATGGAATTTTCCTTTGGATAATTGATAAATATAACTTCCAAGGGTAATTTTCTTTTCAGAACAACTCATGCTTAGAAAAGTTTTGAGAAAGACCTTTTGTAATAGGGCTTTAGATTGTAAAGAGACAACAAAAACAAGACACATTTCAAAAGGTTTGGAAAAGATATACACTAGTCAATGTTTATGATCCCAATAGCTGTAATTAGATATTTAAATCTCTGTTCATCAAAAGCTTTGGTGAACAAGTTAACATATTGTTCATTTGAGTCAACTTTGAGTAGTTTAATCAGGTTTTTCTCATGAATATCTCAAATGAAATGATACCTGATGTCAATGTACTTTGTCTTTCAGTGCTTGACATGATTCTCTATGCTAGATATCGCACTCTTGTTGTTGATGTGGATAGGAGTCTCCTTGAAGTTGAAGTCATAGTCTAACATCTGATTTTGAATCCAGAGCGGCTGAGCACAGCAACTTGCAGCAACAATGTATTCACCTTCAGCAGTTGATGTAGAGACACTAGATTGCTTCTTACATTTGCGAGAGATGATTCTTCCACCAAGAAATAGACATCCTCTAGATGTGGATTTCTTGCTGATATTATAGCCACCATAATCTTTGTCAGTATAGCCATAGATGTTGAAATCTTGATTCCTAGGATGCTAGATACCTAACTTGGGAGCTCCTTTGAGGTATTTAAGGATTCTTTTGGCAACAATTAGGTAAGACACCTTTGGAGCAGCCTGTTATCTTGCACATACACAAGTTGCAAACATGATATTAGGTATACTTGCTATAAGATACATCAAAGATTCAATTATTGTTAATACTAAAGTTGATCAGTATCCTCCCCCTTATAGTCAGGACAAAGATTGTGATTTTTGGCTATAGATGTCTTTGATGGTTTATAATCGTTCATTTAAAATCTTTCTAAAATGTCATTGACACACTTAAATTTATTGTTAAAGAAACCTTCTTTCATCTACTTGTTGATACATATGTACCTAGATTCGGATCTTAATGTAATATGTCTTGAATGTCTTACACTTATGTAATGCTTGGGTATGTAATGAAATGAGATTATTTGGTTGTGATTTATAATTTTTAATATTTCATTAATAAGTTGTGTAACACATATTGACTTGATTATATAGGTTATGGTTGTTTGAATTAATATATATAATGTTATGACATTTAATACATTCAAACTTAATAACATGAAGTTATCATGCGAATAGCCCATGCTAATGGACCATACACATGAACAACTTCATGCGAATAACTCAATCGCATGATTGAACCAGGAGACTGGATCAGTCGTACGATTATCACATAAGAATGGATTAGTTGCACGACTGAACACTCAGTCATATGAATGGACCAACCGTATGACTCAATCGCATGACTAAACCATGCTAATGGTTCAGTCGCCCGAATGAGCAACCCTAACCTATAAATACCACTTAATTCGTAGAAAACGTAAGCATTGAATACACTTCGACTCCAGACGTACCCTAGCCATCCAGAAGCCTCTAAGTTCATACTCCAAGTTCATAGAACGCTGTAGATCGATTCTTAATCGATTCTTGACGTTTGATTCAATACATAATTGTTTCTACGTGCGTTCTCACTGATTGGATCGCCAATCAAATAGGATTCCTCAATATTTGGGTTGGTTTACACGTTAATCACTCAGTATTTCATTCAAATACTTGATCCTAACAAGTGGTATCAGAGCTTTGGATCTTGATTACGTGTTGATTCAATCGTTTTCATACAAAAATTGTGTTTTTTTACTAAAAACACAATCTTTTTGTGTCAAACGGAGTTTTAGACATTTCTTGAACATAAAGTTCAGTTTTTCCGGCATACGGTGATTAGGGTTTGTGAAAATTTGTGTTTTTACGGCCAATACACGTTTAACCTACGAATTATCAAACTTCAGCAGGTTCAGTCGCACGATTGGCTCAATCGCACGACTGAGTTCATTTGCATTCTCCAACCACACGATTGGACTCATTCGTGCACTCATTCATACGACTGAGAACCCTATTCGGACTGTTCAACAGCATTAGTTCATTCGGCCGACTGACTCATCCGCATTTGTTCAGTCGCACGATTGAACCATTCGCCTAGTTGAATCGGCCGAATAAGCCTAATCGCATACCTTCATTCGCACACATAAACAGTTTGTTTAATAGTAAAGTTAAGTGAAATGGAGGACCAATTTTCAGCATACACAGCAAGTAGAGACACTCGTATTCAGAATCTATTGCTATTGGAGAACAAAGTGGAATTCATAATAAAACCCCGAAGCTTATCACGTTAGTCGAATCCTCACAATGGAAGCAACGTTTCGAAATCTACTTAAATGGAGTAGATATAAATTTGTGGGAGGCAATAGAGTCGGGGTACAGCATGCCATTAGGAGCTGACGGTGTCAAACTTACGTTAAGTGGCATTCTGATGCACAAAAGGCAAAACACAACGCTGAGAAGAAAGTCTACGCTTTGCTTACCCAGTCTATTCCGAAGGATATCTCCCATCAGTACTCAGAATACACTCAAGCAAAGAAACTATGGGATGCGTTAGAGAAGAGGTATGACGGAAATGCCTCACTCAAGGCCAGTAAGGCCAAAGCTTTGAAGAAGGATTTCGACAACTTCTCCTCAATGGGAAACGAAAGCCTAGACGACATGATCAACATATTCTACCACTTGATGAGTGAGATGCACACTCATGGAGTAACTACGTTGATGGAGGATAAGGTATCCAACTTTGCAGATGGATTACCAGAGAAATAGGCTTCCTTCGTTTCAAATCTCAGACAGAATAGGATGCTCTCAAAGTTATATATAAATGACTTCATTCTGAAACTGAGAGAGCAGGAACTCAGGATGAAGTACAGAGCCCAAAAGGCCAACTACGATCAGAATCCTGCACTCTACAATGTGACTCCTCAGGCCAAGACATCTGGAGCACCACTGCAGACTGCTTTCGTCTCAAGCTCAACAGTTCCAGCACAAACTTCTACTTCAGGGTCAGAAACGTCAGGGTTGTCTGGAACCCAGTATATCATACCTGAAGCTAATGCAGCAAAATTGAAAACCAATAACTTTAGTAACGTGACTGTTGAGGTGGCCAAAGAACACATGGACCTCTTAGCTGCTGTAGTCCATTCCTATGATGGACTAATTGCTAGAAAGATAGGAAATTGTCACCTGGCAGATGAGGATTATGAACAGGTGGACGAGATGGAGTTGGAACGAATGGACATAATGTGGGCTTTGGCAAGTGCTGTCCGACGAGCTAAAAAGTTTGTCAAAAAG
>BJCM01210694.1:0-16416 GCA_018326385.1 Flaveria bidentis
TATGTATGTACATAGGTACATAAATAAATACTACGAAGATAGATGTATAAGCATGTGGAAGGTATGTATAGAGGTATGTGCGTAGGTACGCATGTAGGTATGTATGTACTTGTGTACAATCATTCGTATCTTATCATTGTCAAGACACTCACATTAATCCCTAACAAGCATTTACTATATGTATAAACCTCAACTTTAATTATTACTTATAAACATTCATTATTTGTTAAGATCTATCATATGGCCTTGCTTCAAGAGTCGTTACAATTGGATTTACATGTAATAAAATAGTTCTACAACTAAAAATTTCATTAATATTGCAGCGGAAAATATTAAATCATTATCAATAATCTTAAGTAAAAACATGTTTCAATCACTATTCAAAAAATAAAAGTAAGCCTTTAAGCGAGACGCTAGTCTATACTTAGCTCAGTTGACTTTAAAATATGCCAATTAAAACCCTAAGCTCTACTTGTCTTTGATTACCCAACATACATACTATAAAAGTCATTATTTTTGAGTGAATTTAATGTTTCCTGGAATGATATATAAACATACTTGGATTTACATTAGTGGTGATCATAGTGATATTATAATTACTATTGGCATACACGATAACAACCTTGCACAAGGTAAACTCTAGTGACATACTTGCATGAGGCAAGACATAGTGATATGTTTGCATAAGGTAAGACTTTACTGCATGCTTGCATGAGGACAAACAATCTAGTGACACGCTTCTAGGAAACAATACTATAGTGATAGACAAGCCATAGTATGATGGGTTAAGCTTAATTACAAGGGAAGTGATACTTTTGGAGTTTTAACCTCACTAGCGAAGGTAAGAGTTTGTTACGGAGGGAATGCAATGCTTATGAAGGTGTTAAACCTACTTTTTGATTATGTGGTCCTTTTCAAACTGATAATCACCTCAAATCATTGAATCAATCATTCCTCTTTTTATGAAAATTTTAATATAAACATTGACATAAATACATATAAAAATGTTATAAACGTAAATTGTGAAAATATCATAAATAAACCTACCAACTTTAACCTAAAACATTGTAGATCTATGATTAAGTATGTTTTATGTATACAAGTTATTCCTTGAAATGTTGAAAAACACGGGAACGTGGAGATCAAGAACTCACCTATGAAGCTAACTCGAGCAAACCCCATATAATCATTTTCATAAAATCATATCTTTTTAACCTTTTTTGACCTTTCTTTCTTATCTAAGAACTATATCTCTCTAAAGAAAGAGAGAGTGTTGAGTGCTACTATCTTTTATAAGGGAATATTACAATTATCTAGTTTCCATATATGTATAACATCACTATAATATGATCATCTCATTTTGCTTAGAATAACCAAGCAACTTTGTAAGGATCGTTACAATATTTAGACCGATCTCATAATTGAGTATGCAGAATGTAATCAATTATGGACAAGAAGTAGAAGAGTAGAATGAAACAACACAAAGTAAATAACTTCTTCTTTACTATTACTCTTTGAATATAAAGTAATACACTTGTGTACAAATTCAGGAAAAGTGATCAAAGTTTACTAAAAACAAAAAAGCTAAGTATTTATACTAAACAAAAATATTCTTGCACAATAATAACCTTTCATGCGATAAACACTTGTCGCACGGAAAGTCTACTTTTCGCTTAAAAACATGAAATTTTTATTGATCTTGATTTGATTTCCCGAACCTCTACGTTCAACCCCTACAAACATGCATAATTAGCATTTATCATTAAAAATTTTATTTAATCCCCATGCTTAAAAAGTTACAAATACAAAAATCCAGCTAAACCCCTTTCCCACTGATCTCACAACCCCAACACCACCAACAATGTTTAATTATGGGGTTTACCACTCATGACCACTTTGCACCACTACTATACCTATTGATATCCACCAAACAACCACTACCTTAGATTATGTCATCATTACTCCTATCATAAGCCATAATAATCAACAGCCTTCCTTGTTGTTCTCTTTAGAGTCTATCGGGAACGATAATAGACAACCGAGGTATAATGTTTACATGGTTAAATATTCTCTATAGAAACAATATTATGTTTCCACACAAAAGATCATAAAACAATCAACTACACAATAGAAAGAAAATTAACACTAGATACTCAATCTTATTATAGTGAAACTAATTACAAGGAAGAAGAATGAAACAAGACTTGGGAAAGTCAAATTACAACTAACTATAAAATGAGTATTAAAAACCAATTAATACACCTTACTATTTAGTAACAAACCATAAGAATGGTTTAGCTACTATCTAACTCGCAAGTTTACATAGTAATAGATTTGTTCCTTTTACTATACTATTCAAAATCTGCACATTAGTACAAGACCAAACCACTTCAAGAAATATTCGAAATATTCAAAGCTAGTGAGATGCCAGCACAGAGTGGACCAATATTTGGTTACCATAGAGAGGCCGAGTGAGTTGCAAGAACATAACTGGCCAATTATTTCTAGCATATAGGAGATGATGAGATTTAAAAACGTCACATGCCAATATTTGTTAGCGTAGAGTAGGCACTGAGATGCAAGCACATAACAATCCAAGGGTAATCACATTATTATCCTTTTAAAACCTGTCTTCTTTTATTACGATATGTAAAACTGGGTAAGAATCCTTGAGGGTGAGCATGGAAATAATATTTTAAGTGTGATGAATAAAGTTAATAGTGAATTAATGTGGATGACTATGGCTAATACAAGTAATAGTAATGTATCTTGGTTAATTGCGAGGATTAATTCGAGTGAAGGTGGCACATACAAGTATTGGAGTTAATACGGGTGAACATTTAATCATTCATACCAACCATAAAAGCACAAACCCTAGAACAAAGGCACAAACCATAGAACAAAGTAGGGATCTAGAACTCGCCTTTAAGATAAGGCACAAATCCTAGAACAAAGAAACTAAAATCCAAGATTAACATTCAGGCACATGTAATGGTGTTAACTTTAGCCACTCAAGTTATGCAATAACACTAGAATAACATACATCTAGCCTATACCTAACATTCATAACAAGAAATTTGATGCCTTGATGAGTTTTCTGGACTTCATCTCTCTAAAACACAACTTTCTCCCTCTAACATCACACTTTCCTCCTAAGAACGCTCTTGCACAGGCCGGTCACATCATCTTTTACATAGGTGCAAAGAGGTGGGTTTGCAAATGCACAACCTTGGCACCTATATTAATTTAAGGTGTAACGAGCTTCATTACCTTTAGTTCTTTTAACCGGGTTAAGTTTCGGACCCTTTTTAGGTTTCGTCCTTGATCCCTGTCATTAAGTTAATAACCAAGGATAAAACTGCTTGATTTCATCCTCGTGTTCCCATGTAACTTCAGATCCCATGAGATGTTTCCATTGAACTTTAACTAACCTAATATATTGTTCCGTAATCTCTTTTCCTTGTCATCCAGTATGATTACCGGTTCCTCAACATTGTCAAGTTTCTTATCTCCTAGGATATCACCACGTGGTACATGGATGTCTTCTTCCACTTGGCATATTTGTAGGAGATACACATGAAAGGTAGGGTGAATCGCATCGAGCTAGGCTGGTAATTCAAGTTGTATACTACTAATCTAATTCTTGCTTAAATTTTGAATAGTCCTATATATTGGGGACTCAGCATTCCCCACTTTCTGAAATGTATGATTCCTTTCCATGGTGAAACCTTTAGTATAACTCTATGACCTCTATGACTAACACTAAACTCGATCAGTCTATGTTGTTTTTTTCCATAAGAATTTTGTCTATCCTTGTCAACTTTCATGAAATCTTTGATCTTCATAAAGTTTGGTGTTATGGCTTCCGCCACTTTTGGACCTTCATCTTTTCGTTTGCCAATATACACCCAACACATAGGTATTCTACACCTTTTCCATATAATATCTCATAAGGAGGCATTCCAATGCTTGCATGGTAACTATTGTTATAAGAGAACTCCACAAGTGGCACATTATCATCCATTTACCACTGAAATCAATAATAGAAGCATGTAATATGTCTTTTAGTTTCTGAATTGTCCTCTCTCTAATAGAAGCAGTCTAGTTCCATTGCATTATTATATCTCCTCCAAACCATTGATATAAATTTCGTATCTATATCCAAGACAATTGAAACTAGTACCCCATGTCGGACTATGATTTCCTAGATGAACAGCTCGGCTAATCTTTCAGATGTAAAGGTTTCTCGTATAGGTAAGAAATGTGCACTCTTGTTTAGCTGGTCTACGACTACCCATATAACATCATAACCTTTAGTTGTGTTGGAAACTTGGTTATGAAATCCATCGTGACATGTTCCCATTTCCACTCAACTATATCCAAGGGTTGGATTGTCTCGTATGGATTTTGATGTTTGAGTTTGACTTGTATCCAGGTTAGACACGTGCTTAGATATTGGAATATATCATTCTTCATCCCTGGCCACCAATAGTTATTTTTCAGCTCTTGGTACATCTTAGCCGTGCCTGGGTGAATCGATTATGTGGCTTTATGGTTCTTATCCAATTTCTTTGTCCTAAGATTCATATAGCGAGGAATCCACAATCATACGATCTTGGTTTTGACATCATGGGTGTTTTCTACAAGACCCGTTACTTGTCCCTTCGTACCATCCCTAATGAGACGCTCATCTTTCAAGGTCTCTTTTGGACTATCATTTATTTGGTCAATGATATCTAGCATTAAAATTATCTTGCAAGAACTCACCTGAATCGGTTCATGTCTTTCCTTGTGACTCAAAGGCATTGGCAATCACAGTAGCCTTGTTTACGTGGTTGTGGGTAATCATAATCTTTTAGTAGCTCTAACCATTGTCGTTGACTCATACTAAAGTCCTTTTGCTCAAAGAAGTATTTCAAACTCTTATGATCCATGTATATGGTACATTTGGTACCATACAAATAATGTCTTGATTTTTTAGCGCAAACACTACCACTACAAGCTCCAAATCATGGACAGGGTAGTTAACTTCATGAGTCTTTAATTGTCAAGAGGCATATGATATCACCTTTCCGTATTTCATTACCACACATGCCACACTAGGTAGAAGGTGCTAAGTAATTATCTAAATCATCATTTCCTACAGTTAATATGTGTATAGATGCTTGAATTAACCTTTTATTTGGTTGCTAAAATGCATGTTCATGGGCCCTTCCCCATTCAAACGTTACCTCGTTATGAGTCAACTTAGTAAATGGCAACACAATCTTTAGGAATTTTGAAATAAATCTTAGATATTACCCTGGCAATCTAAGGAAGCTTCTAATTTCAAAGGGTGTATTTAAAGGGTCCCATTAAGCTACTATTTCTATCTTTGTCGGGTCCTTAGAGTTCCATTAGAGTTGATAGTGTGACCCAAAAACTTTATTTCTTGTAGCCAAAAGGCACACTACTTTGAATATATCGGCTAAAGCTTCTCTCATCTTACGGTTTCCAATACTTTCCATATTTGACACACATGGTCCCCTTCATTCTTTGAGTAGATAAGTATGCCATTTATAAACATGATTACTAACTTATCCAACGTCGGACAACACACCGTATTCATGAAATCCGTGAATGAAATAATTGCATTCATCAAGCCGAAGGACATCACGAGTAATTCATAATGCCCATATCATTTTCGAAAAGCATTATTTGGTCTCTCTCAATCATAAGGACCTTAAGTTGATTCACAAAAAACCAACTTGCTTGATAAATTGGGTTGAATAAGTCGTCAATCCTTGGAAAAAGATAGTAGAACTTCAAAAAAACCAATCTTTGGCATGGTTCAATCTTTTTTTTCACAAATAGCACGGGAGCATCTGATAGTTAGATCCTTGGCATGTTAAAACCTTTGTGAAGAAGATCTTGCAATTAAGCCATCCATTCTTTCTTTTGGACAGAGCTAGCCGGTAAGGTATCTTAGCCATCAGTTTGGCTTCAGGTACAAAGTCAATCTAGAATTCTATCTCTCAATCTTGTGGTACTCCCGTGAAATCTTCAAGAAAAATATTAGGATATGTTGCATACTATAGGGACATCCTCTAATTTGGGTACTGCAACGTTATAATCTTTAACGTATGATAGATAAGCATCACAACCACACTTTGTAAATTTCTTGGCCTTAATTATAGATATAATCTTCGGTACACAGGTAGTCTTATCACCATAGACCGAGATGAGGCTACCATTAGTAGAGAGCATACGAATTATCTTTCGGTGACGTACAATGTTATCCTCGTGAGCGGTAGCCAACCTATTATCAATACCATATTGAAACCACCTAAAGTCATGATAAAAAACCTAACTAGAAATCTATGACCATTGAGCTCTATGAAATAGTTATTGACTACCTTTGTCACTCGAGTAGAACTCCCTAAAGAAGTTTCTACTTCAAAGGCATTGTCTAATATCTTAGCTCTACTTTTGAACAGAGCACAAAAAGAAAAGGAAATAAAGCTCCAACATGTATTGGGGTCAAATAACACAATGGTAGGAATGTTTTTGATAGGGAACTTAGCTGAGACAACAACCGGATCAGTCTTTACCTCATCCTGTATCATGGTGTAGGCCCTTGTCTTAGCCATGGGTTTCTTGCTCATCTTCTTGATCATCTTCCTGTCTTAGCCATGGTTTGTTGCACACATTTCCATCATGACCATAACCCCGAAGGTAGCACCTTTGTCTCCTTCAAAAGTCCCGTGAGTACTACCTGGATTATCCACACCAGAGACATAGGTTAGTGCCCTTTCTATGCTTGAGAACAAGCGATTACACTTCCCGCACACCTCCCCTTCTACCACCTTGACTTGCTTGTCCTAATAACCCGTCTTCAAATTCATGATCTTCTTTAGTGCTCCAACCCACTTTCTTTTTGTTTCTCTGATCACCATCTCTTCTCCATCAGGTCATGAGAGACGATCCTTGCAATTTCTACCATAGATTTGAAGGTTGAGGGCTGTTGATCTTATTTTATAGGAAAAATTCTTAATCCCTAACTACTTTAGATCCTCCTAAACCATCTTCATCAAAATACTCTTTGTTTGCTTCACTATTTTCCACTAATAGAATGACCTAGACACACACGAGTGAGTCGCAAACTTCACCGCCCCATCGGTCCAACACTCGCTAATATTGATAACAACCTCCATTTCAGTAGTTCGTTGATAAGCTGAAATTTCATGCTTTTACTTGTCCAAAGATAGAGGGTTACATCCTTTGAAAAATTGGTAAGTGTTGGTCCATATGATCGAATGACAGTACAATTGATTGACCAAATGATCCAAAATCACTAACAAATATTCATCATAATCACAAAATGATGATGTAGAATCAAATGTGTTCAATAATAATAAAAAAATGCAAACACAATCAAACAACAAAGGCTTAATATGATTTCTATTGAATCGCAGCCACACATACACAATGGCAACAAAGATATTTCATATTAGGGTTTCGCAAGATCCACCTATAATGATATAATCAAATCAATATATAGTAACCCTAATTTCGTTGATAGTTTCGCTAGACAACGAAACTGTCAGGCCCAAGTTTGCATGGTGACGAAACACAGTTTCGCCAGGTGAACTAGGCTTGCTGACTATGAGCGAAACTATAGTTTCACTCATAGTTTCGCTGGGCATCAAAATACTCAAAAACACAAAACTACAATCAAATTAATGTAACATATGTCCTATTACAATTAAACATAATATAAATGCTAATCTAAGGTGAGTCCAACCTAATCTAGATCTTCAATAGTTGCAACCTTTAGATGGCTCCTTGTCTGATTCATATCCATCACTAACTTCCCAGTTAGTTATGTCTATGGGTTGATCGTCTTTACCTACTTCTCTTTACTTTTCCTTGGATTCTCTAAGTTTCTCCTTAGCCATGTTCTTGAATGCCTCAACCAATATTAATGGCAAAGTGGCATGGCGAACCGGATGAACCTCATTAGCAATTGGTTCAAGAACCAGGGATTCTAGACTGAATGTTGTCTTTTCATAATCCTATCATTCCTAATCTTGATAATCACTCAGGTTGATGTCCTAGTCTTACGTGTAGTTTCCGATGGATTAGAACCAAGACAACCAT
Source organism: Flaveria bidentis (assembly GCA_018326385.1). NCBI lineage: Eukaryota > Viridiplantae > Streptophyta > Magnoliopsida > Asterales > Asteraceae > Flaveria > Flaveria bidentis. The sequence goes on from BJCM01210694.1 coordinate 8,140, forward strand.
GAGAAAGACCCACAACACCTTTCCAATCGGCCGTTCTACAAGACATAGAACAGCAACACCATCAATAAAGGTAATAGATTAGATCATGATGAGTACAGTAAGTTCCTAATTATGATGCTTGCATCTCACAAAGCAAGGGAATATTTTGTTAGCATAGAGCAGGCCGGTGAGAAGGTAGCATGAATCAGTCCTAGTAAGATGCAAGCACGAAGCAAACCAATATGTTATTAGCATAGAGCAGACTAGTGAGATGAAAGCACGTAGCAGGCAAATATTTATTAGCAAAAAGCATATATGTGTGATGCAAGCACATAGAAGGGCAATATTTGTTAGCACAGAGTATACCAGAGAGATGCAATCATGCAACAAGCCTAGGTAAGCATATTATTATCCTTTTTAAGACTTGTCTGGTTTAATTATGATAGGTATAACTGAGTAAGAATCCTTGAGGGTGTGCATGGGATAAATATTACAAGTGTGATGAATACAGGTAACAATAAATTAATGTAGATGACTATGGCTAATATGAGTAATACTAATCTTTCTTGGCTAAGTATGTGCAATAATGAGGGTGAGGATAACAAATGTGACTATTGGAGGTAATGTAGGTGAACATTTAAATTTTGGGCAAGTATTGTACTAATGCGGGTAATAGTATATGCAGTTGAGTTGGCAAATGCGACAGTTTATGTGGTTGAGTGAACAAATGCAGGTAACAAATACACTATCAGCAATTGTTACCAATGTGGCTAAGGAGAAACATATGTGGGTAGCATTTGCCCTATCTGTATTAGTTGTCCTTAGACTAACTAAGTAACTTCTATGGCTGAGGGTAACAAGTGCAGGTAATAGTGTCCCATCTGTATTTCTTACCCATAGACAAACCAAGGAACTAATTCGACTGTGGACTTCAAATGCGAGTAATAGTTCACTCATCCGCATAAACAAATATGGGTGGTACTTTTGTTCATCTGTATTGGTTTATGCTTAGAGTATAACTACCAATACGGGTGAGCAGATTTTCAAGGGTAATGTGGATTTCATATTTCGAGGGAATTCGAATACAAGCCACATCTTACATATCTTTATTTGAAATATGGATAATTTTAACATGTAGTATAGGGTTTTTGTGAGGATTTAAACCCTAGGAATAAAGGTGATAACTTTATATTCAAAATCATTAGATTTATACATAAGGCATGTTTCACAGAAACTCTTCATAGTTTTAAAATCACCCAACTTTCGTTGGAAACCATGTCTGCAAAACTATCTACGAAACTACAGTTTCACAGAAAGTCTTCATAGTTTCACTGGATGACTACATAATTTCGCTGGATAAACACCTAGTTTCGCAGAACTGGCTGAAATTACGAACCAAATCATTTTTGACCCAAAACTTCAATCTTTAACACCCAAAACCTTGGTTTATCCCACAAAAAAGCTATATCTAAGCTTCTTACATGTTTTCTTACACAAAAACATGATTTTTGGGCGATTTAGTGCCACTTTTTAAAAACTCAAGCCATAGAATCTGGGTTTACCCTCAAAAAAAAGATTAAACGATGTTTCTTACCTGAATTCTTGGTCTTTTCTTGTTTTTTGGATGTCCACGAACACCGATCTTCAACTTCGTGATCAACCGAGCCTTGAGTCACCATTTTCTCTCCACTTTCTCTCTCTACACTCTCTTTACACTCTATCTCTAGAAATTGGGTGTTGAGTTGCAAATAAGAGTGGCTCAAACTGCTCCATTTATATATACCGAGTATTCCAGGGACCTTAAACTCACCGAACACATAACTGACGAGGTCTACTCGGTCCATATCCCAATTCCCGCTTATTTTCTTTAAATAATCCTGGCTAAGCCCCTTATTATTAGTTAGCCCTTTTCGACTTTATTTCGGGTGTTACAGCTAGTCATAGCTGAGGCAAAATCAAAGAAGTATGCTATTGATGAGCATAACTTCAAAATCATTATTGCATTCTCCTACTCAAAGGCATGCTATCAAAACAAAAGTGGGCTAGGAACCAATTAAATGGCTCCACCAGACTATTACATGTCTATGAGACAACCTAGATATGGTACTGAAGAGCAAGAGGTTCTAACTGCTGACACACTACCTATTGAGCAAAAGAATGATGCAGCAACGGTTAACACCACAAAGTATGATTAGTTAGAAAACCTTATTCACATTGTTCATGATCAACCTTTGATCACCAAAGCCAAAAGAAACAAAATCAAGGCAACAAGAAAAACTGCCAAAAAGGTGGTTGTGTCAAAGCTGAAAATAAACCCAAAGCAAAAGGGTGTATTTATCTTAGTAGGATTCCAATTGTTTAGAAGCTCTAATCTATGAAAAAAGTGTAGTACAAGCACTCCTATCCAACTTAATGATTTGAAGTCAAAGGCAAAGGATGTTGTAGAAAAGAAGAAGTGCTAGAAGTAACAGTCCTCGGGCCCTATGAAGAATAACATTGAGTGCAAAATGTGTGGTCTGCATAATGGCTAATATTGTTTCTATAATCCAATAAGTACCCATTACCCAAATAATGTTAATAAAGTAGGAGTCAAGGAGGGTTTTATATTTATACGTTACCATATGGATTGTTAGATGTAGGTCCAATAGGTCTAGATTCAATGTATAGGCTTAGAACTTTCAACATGATTTTGTAATGAATTCTTAAAAATCTTATTTCTTTTGTATATAATGAATGTATAAAGGTTAACCCCATTATATATTGTTTTATGTGTAATTGCAGGAGCAATAATATACTTAGTCAAATTCCAAATTGACTAAGTGCAAGAACTATCTACGGATGAACAATTAGCACTTCCATAGATGTTCTATAGATGTTCTGAATAAACAAAAAGGATTTTAACATCAATTGATCATCAGCGAAAGAACAGTTAAGTTGCGGATGAAGTCAAGAGATTCCTATAGAAGACCAAAGATCTGTGGAAGACTTAATATTATACCGAAGAACCAAGTCCTGCTAAAGGAAAAAGACACTTGTATGTACATCACCAAGTATATCAATTCAACAAGTCAAACACTAAGTTACATCATAAATTGAACTCCTACGGGTGACTTTAACGTAGTCAGAGAATGTCACATCATGACATTCTCTGAGTAACTTTCTTACCATGATAAGAAAGTTACTGTTATCCTAATAATAAATAATTGTGCCTATAAATACAAGGAATAGGTTCACACGTTTAGGACCCTACTCCATCATTACATTCATCAATATATCAATCAAACACAAAAAACCCTAATTGCTAGTGATCATAACCCTAGTATGAAACCCTAGCAACATCATCAACATTTACACCATGTAGATACATGTGTACCTAGTTTATGAGCTTAATGTAAAAAGTCTTTATTGTCTTACACATATGTAATAGAATGGATACTTAATGAAATACAATGTGTGGTTGTGCTTATAATGTTTATTATTTCATGGATAGTAGGTTAACGCTTATTGAACTAACTATATAGGTTTGTGGTTGTTTTCATAGTTCTTAGTTAATAATTATTGAGAAATATGGTTAAACTTAATCATGTGAAGTTCTCATGTGAATGGGCCCATGCTAATGGACCATACGCATGAACCACTTCATACTAATGAACGAGTCGCACGACTAAACGAAGAGACTGGATCATTCGCATGATTGGAACATGAGATTGACTCAGTCGCATGACTGAACACTCAGTCGTGCGAATGGATCAATCACATGGCTCAATTGCACGACTAAACCATACTAATGGTTCAGTCGCACGAATGAGAAACCCTAACCTATAAATACCACTTAATTCATGGAAAAACATAACACTTCGAATACTTATGCACTAAATCATACCCTAGCCGTCCACAGACTTCTAAGAACCTGTTCCAAGTTCATAGATTGCACTAGATCGATTACCAATCGTTCTTAACGTTTAGATTCAATCTACAATTGTTTCTACGTGTGTTCTCACTTATTGGATTGCCAATCAAATAGGATTCTGCACTATTTGATTTGGTATACACGTATATCAGTTAGTATTTCATCCGGTACATGATAAGAAATCAGCTATATTCAGCTGACTATGCCTCGTTAAAGGATAAAGGATACCTTCACGATGGTGCATATGATTGTTTTTTGTCTCAGTTTGAGCCAAAATACGTCGGTGAAGCCCTGAATGATGAGGCATGGGTGAGTGTCATGCAAGAAGAACTTATTCAGTTCAAGAAGTTAGGTGTATGGACACTGGTGGATAGACCTAAAGGTGCTAAAGTCATTGGCACCAAATAGGTCTTGAAGTGTAATAAAGATGACCAAGGTGTAATTATCAGGAACAAGGCTCGACTTGTAGTTCAGGGATTTTGACAAGTCGAGGGAATAGATTAGAATGAAGTATTTGCACCTGTGGCGAGAATGGAAGCCATCCGTATCTTCCTAACCTATGCCTCTTACATGAAGATTAAAGTCCATCAACTGATGTAAAGAGTGCATTTCTTCATGGTGAAATACGCAAAACAGTGTATGTTAGTCAACCCGAAGGATTTGAGGATCCATATCATCGGGACAGAGTTTACAAACTAGATAAGGCTCTCTACGGGCTTCATCAAGCCTCGAGGGCATAGTATGAATAACTCTCAATTCACCTTGTGAAACACGGATTTCGCAAAGGTGCAATTGACTGCATATTGTTCATCAAAGAAAAGGATGGTGATCTGCTGCTTGTTCAGATTTACGTTGATGACATAATATTCGGTTCCAAGAACGAGGAATTATGTATAGAATTTGAAGCAGTAATGAAGGCAAAGTTTGAAATGAGTGCCATGGGAGAGATAAAGTTCTTTCTCGGGTTACAGGTAGATCAAACACCAAAGGGGATATTCCTACATCAGACCAAGTATGTAGGGGATATTCTCAGTTGGTTTGATATGGAGAATGCTTCCGCAACTCGAACTCCTCTTGCTACAAACCATGATGTAGCACTCGACAAGAATGGTGATCTGGTTGATGCCACCATGTACCGAGGAATGATTGTATCCCTCATGTACCTCAGTGCCTCAAGACCTAATATCATTTACGCAACGTGTCTATGTTCAAGATACCAGGAAAAACCAAAAGTTAACCATCTTATCTGGGTCAAGAGGATATTTCGTTATCTGAAGTGTACACCTACACTTGGATTGTGGTATCCTCATGATGATGACTTTGAGCTTACCGCGTACAGTGATTCGGATTATGGCGGCTGCAAGATGAACTACAAATCTACCTCAGCAGCGTGTCAATTCTTTGGGAGAAGATTAGTCACGTGGCAGTGTAAGAAGCAGACATCAGTTGCGTTGTCAACTTGTGAAGCTGAATATGTTGTTGCGGCAAGCTGTTGTTCTCAAATCATCTGGATTCAACAAAAGATACGGGACTACGGTTTGCAATTTTCTAACACCCCTATATTTGTTGATAATTATGCTGCAATAGCCGTTACTAAAATTCATATTCAACATCCTAAGACCAAACACATCGGCATAAAATTTCACTTTATACGTGATTCCTTTGAAATGAATCTAATCGATGTTGTTAAAATCAATACGGATTTTCAACGCACTAACCTCTATACAAAAGCATTTGATAAACCACTTTTTCTATACTTGTTAGAGGTCAACGATGTTAAAAAGAAAAGTGATGTAATTCCAGATGATGAACATGCTTAGTCCAATGTGTAAAGTCCTTTTTAATTTTATTTTGTTTAATTTTAGGTTATTTTATTAATTTTATTATTGTTATTTATTCGCCTATTAAAATCTTAAAAATGCAATTCTTTTACGGTTTTAGAATTTTTGGGGGAGAATAGGTTAAGTCATTAATTAAAAAAATGAGGGAGGAGGACTTGCTAGCTGAAAGAAATGAGGTCAGCTCTATGAAACCGATTCAATGACTATTGAAAATGATAGTACATAGGAACAAAGCATTTGGGACTTTTAACACATTAAATTGAATTAGATACAAAATTCAAAGTATAAGTCTGAGGAGTCTGGGCATTATAAAAGGAAAAATGATAGTACACCGGCTACCACTAAGGTAAAACAAAGAAAGTAGATCTAGAGATTGTTAGACCACAACATGATGTGTTGGTAGATTCAACACAATAGATTATTAGATCTCGTTGGTGAACTAAATTTAAACAAAACTTTTCAACTGACCGTGGGTTCCCATCTTATCACTGGTTAGCACAATCAGTTATTTCCAATAAGGGGTGAAGAGCAAATAAACGTCACAAATTTGTGCGGATGACCACAAAAAGAGCAAGGCACGAAAATATCAAAAATAAATGCAATCAAGCTGATAACCTATCTTGTTGGTGCGTTATGTGTAAAACAAAAAATAAATATGCTCTAACAAGAAGATAGGTTATGTGCGTCTCTGCTGTGCGATGGCACTGACCTGAGGATAAGCATAACCTAGATATTCTAGAATTCATTGTTGTTTGTCGCCTCTCTGTTATGCGGTGGCACTTACCTGAGGCTTGGCTTCTCTTTCAAAGCTCTAAGAATAGTCTCTTATTGTCAAAATACCCGTAGACCACTCAAAAATCTCCTGAGGAATGTTGAATACCATATAAGCGTGGGCTCCACAAATGTTGGTTAAAATAATAAAACTTAATCTATCACCAATTTGTGTCAAAAGTCTGTGTATGGATTTAAGTGGACAATTATATTGACAATCAGGGTGGCTGCAATTCTTGAAAATCCAAATCAACGTATGCATCTTGTAGAACCAGTATGATTTCCTAAAATTTCTAAATGACCCTCGATAAAAACAAGAATCAAGCATCAAATGATTTTGGAAACATGTCCTGAATGAATTGATTACCCGTATAATTCCATAATGAATCGTTTCACTTATGATCAAAATAACTTGAAGTTTTCTGTTCTAGAAATAAATCTGGTAGATTTCTATCTTAGGATTTCCACTCCACACAAAAACATTTTAGTTCTGTTAGTTAATTTTTGTTTGTTTAAATTTGTTTTAGTCACTTTAGCTGTATCTGTCAGACTATGGCATGGAATTCAATATGGAATTTAATCACCTAAAAGGGACACGTCTAAGGTGATCAAACGTGTGTTCAAATGTCAAATGTGTCATGTCTGAGGTGACAAAATGTGTTTTGTTTAAAAGGATCACGACTGAGGTGACCAAAATTTTTCAAAGTAAAAATTATCATGTCTGAGATGATCAAATGCTAAAAATGTTTAATTAATAGTTAAATGGGGTTAAATCTCAAATGGTCATAAAGTCAAATTCATGAGTATGATCCATTCGTACGATTGGACCATACTTATGCCCTATACAACCGAATGGAGCATGATTATGAACCATTCACCCGAAGGGCTTACAAGATTGAGCCAGTCACCCGAATGGAGCTGTGCAAATGAGTTAGTCGCCTGACTGAAACCCAGTCGTCCGAATGAATGTGATCGACTAAACCAATCGCACGACTGAGTTCCAATCGCCCGAATGAACAGAGCTAATGGGTCCAGTCGCTCGATTGAGATCAGATTCAGTATAAATAGGGATGTAGTCGATCGCATATGCTCATCACCACTCATTCTCCCTAAAATCGCATAAAGTGACGTTACTCTGCCAAAATTTGTTCAAACCTAATTTGATAGGATTAATTGATTCAATCTGCAATGATTTATGTAAACAATTCAAAAGAAACACAAACAATTGTAATCAATTCGAGCAATATCAACAAATTCACAGTTCATTGATATAGCAAAGACAATTACAAGAGTAAGAAAGCAGTTAACAATTCAAGAACAACCCACACTCCTTTCTCTTTAGTCTAAGCTATTTATACTAGAAACTAAGGAACTAAAAATTTACAGAACTAGTCCCTATACTAGTACAAAATATAAAATATACAATAAAAGACTAAATGTTAATCTTTCAAGGGTTCTAACAATACTCCCCCTAAGATTTACATTGTCTTCAGTCTTCAATCTTTGTCTTCTCAGCATCAGTCTCTATCTTCAATCTTTGACTCCAATCTTCAATCTTTATCTTCCGTCTTCAATCTTTATTTTCTATCTTCAATCTTTATCTTCTATCTGCATCCTTCTTCAATCACATTAATCCTCAGGCTCTTCTTTAACTTTGAACATTGGCTTTTTCTTAAATAACTCTTGTTCCTTCAATGCATTAGCAATAGCTGACTTGAACTTTCTGGCAAGAATGCTTTGTTCCGGTTTAGATTCATTTGTTTTGATCTCCATATT
>BJCM01210697.1:0-20733 GCA_018326385.1 Flaveria bidentis
CATTTATATAGCTTTTTGAAAAAATATTCATATTCTTTTAATTTTTACTAAAAATTTTTTTGAAAACATATTTTTATACTTTTAAAATCGTTTCTTTTTATTTTTATAAAAACATTTTAATCAATAGTAATAATAAACAACACTGGCCCAAAATGAAGAGAACAATTAACATTTATGAAGTGTATATACTTGTTAAAACAAGTATATATACTTTTAAAATTTGTTAGGAAAAACCTTTTTCTATTTACCTTTTAAAATATACCTAGAGGTTGTACCCCGGTCTTGAAGACGGGGAGACCTTTCAGCAAATGTCATCACATAAGTAGCCAATCTAGCAAGAGTCTATGCAGTTACATAAGAATGGCTCAAAACCTATGTCCAATTGCGGTTGCAGGCTAGAAACAGTTGTCATGCCAAGCCAATAGATAAGAGTGTTGGGGGTATCATCATAGCTGTAAAACCACTAATGGCCTAACCAACAATAACAATAACAGAGGTAGTGTAAGCGGTGACCACACCGGTGGTTTTCTAAATCAAAAGAGGCGTGCAACCAACGTTCAAAGGTCACCAACAGTGGATCTAATGATGGAGGTAAGCGGCGGTGGGGGCACAAAGAACGATCGGCGGTCATCAATGCGACAAAAATGCCGCCACCCAAAGACATCGCCATCTACACCCACCCACATACCCTCTCTCTTTATGAACATATGTATTTAAAAGAAAGAAGGGGGTAACTTGTAAAACCCTTGAACAAAACAAATAAAAAGAACTGCTAATGAACTTTTTCTTTTCAATATAGGATGATTTCGGGTTTTTACAAGGTGTATGAGTATTTAAAAGGAGAATTACAAGTAAGAGTGGATGGGAGTATTTTTTTTACTTTTAAGGGGGGAATATAAAAAATTATAAAATATACTTTTAGAGCTATATTATGACAAGTAAGAAAGAACGTATGTATAACTCAACCCTAACTAAAAACATGTGGCAATAAGTGTACATTGCATCACTACTCACCATCAATGCTTTTTAAATCATCTACTAATGATTATTTTGTTAGGTGCAAATAGTGTATTTACATTCATGTGAGAGAAAATTATAAGATTGTAATTGAATACAAAAGAGAGGTAAGTATGTATTTAAGTTCGTCCATTTATTTACTAACAAATATTTTAAAATTAATTTTGACGCTAAAACTAGATGTGCAACTCCACATGCCATGAGCTTAATTAACAAACATATTAAATATCAACAAAATAATAAATTAAACTATGAAAATAATTTTGTATAACATTTTGCTACAAAACATGATTACATTTTAAAAGTATTAACTGAGAAAATAAATGACAACCAAGTGACATGTAGACTCAATAACAGGCTTAACACAAAACCGGATCAACTTATGAAACCAAATCAAAAGGCAAATGGGTCATATTAACCCCTAAACAATTTTTATAGTTAAATATTATTTATTAAATATGATTTTATTGAATAAAAATATATTATTCAAATAAATATCCCATAGAAACACTCTTAGTAACTTTACACTTTGTACTATAGCTATATTATGATTCGAACAAATGCTCATCTATGCTACACTTCCTCATTGAAAACAGCTGCACATTTTCGTCAATAGATTCACTAGACCAAGTATCACGAGTATGGACCACAGCGAGGTGCATGTTATGCCATCTCATACGATAGTGACACACCATCCTTTTCAAGCACATCACCACACCAGATCATTTGCACATAATTCGACTGCAAATGTTTTAAGATCCCAAAAACAACACCTTTAAAGATGTCAATGGTGAACCATGGCCATACGCCTTGCTATCGCTCCATAATGAAAACCCTGTGGGAGAAAAAAATAAAAATGAAGGTTTTTGTTGTAAAATGAACAATAAAGTACAAAGAACGAAATTTGGAGTGGATTATGCTTATAACTCTATGAGCAAAATTCGGGATTAATTATTTAAAATAGCAAAGATACTATCATTTCCTTTAATCAATCAACCAAAAGGTAAAATACATTTGCTATTATGGGATAAATAAATAAATAAATAAATATATTGGTATGATTGGTAACGAAAATGAAATTATCTTGCTACGATGTTAAGAAAATGAAAGTATGTTGCTACTAATGATCATTTTCGATCTTTTGTATTTAGTTACTATAATCAGTAAGATAGGTAAAGTACTTTGTTATTTTAATCGCGGATAACTCCAAAAATAATCAGATTTGAAAAGGCAGTTAAGCAGGAGTTGCTGCAAGAAAGCTGATTACTGAGGACAGATGTAAAATTACTTGAATACCGTTGACTTTATTAAAAATGATCATCTAATTCTGATTATTGAAGTTGTAATAATAGCATTGATAAGCAAAGCCAAACAGCTGCTAATCTAAGACAAGTATGCAAAAAACAGAGTTAAAAGGGCAAACCTATCCAAAGAAATAAGCCAACTGTTGCAGCCAAGAAGAACTCCTTGCTGATACTTGCACAACTGATAGAAACATATGATTATAACAAAATTGACTAATGTTGGTTATATATAGCATGACTTATGGATCACTTACAGGTACATGCATATGAGGTTTCCCCATCCATAGAAGAAAGATGCCCAACATGAACCAGTGAACCTGCAGAAATTTGTTAAATGAATCCAGCATTAAATTAATTACTTAAAAAAACAGGTGGGTCAAACAAGGGAAAATATATAAAAATCAACAATTTAATTTAAGGTTAATGAGTCATATGGGTCAAAGTCGCCCAAAATGTATTTTAATGCATGAAAGTTCCTAAATAAGTTTATAGATAAATACAGATTATTTATTGAAATAATATATTTTGTTAAGCCACACTAGTTATTTATTTAAAGAATAAATATTTTGGCCATAAGTGCTTTTGGTTAGACATGTTTTAACAGAACAAAAACATTTTGACCCATTACCAGACCACCCGCTTTTCCACATCTACATGTTGTATTAATACATATAAAAATATTAATGGCAAGAAAGATGGTGTATCATATTATTAATATTTCAATATGAGAGCATTCACAACCTGTTCCCTATATTTCTGTGAGTGTGTTTCCTATATTATATGGTATGGTTATAAGTGGTTGTGAGTGAAGGATATGGGAAATTTACTGTTTAATTTCTATTTTGGGGAAACACTATTTAAAACCCTATAGTATTTTTAATATATTTTAAGTGGTTGTGAGTGGAGGAGAGAGAAAAAGTAATAATAAAGTTGAAAATGAGAGAGAAAAAGTAGTGATTTTTAGTATAATTATATGGAAAAAATATGGTTGAGACGGGAGTTTAATGCAATACTTCACAGTGACATCTTTGAGAAATATAAAACTGAATTACATGAGAGATTAAAGCATACCACATGAGATCTTTAACAAAGAGTGCACGAGGGATCAGAAGTCCATTTCCGGTCATGGCAAGCAGCATGGAGAAAGCTGACAAACCTCTGATGTTTTCAGGATTCAAGAAGTTTGTCCACTGTTCAGAACAGTTAGTTGTTAACTAATTGCAGTTTTGTTTTATAAATTTGCATATGTGTGTATTAAATTCATGAGCTAAAAATGATATATGCTACCATTTGTGCAACAGGCATCCACATGAAAAGGAGTGTAGCAGTCCATCCAGATATTGATCCAACAAATTTGGTGGCATTTTCTGGAAGTTTCCCAATTCGAGCCTGCAGATATGTCAAGTAATTATAAAACATTAACATGAAATTTAGCAGCAAAGAAATTCTTCAACAACGCATAGCCATGTTTTAATACATCTCGGATGACTTACGTTTCACCCCTGCTTGACTTGTTTACTTTTTAGTTAAATCTTTTAGCTTAAGCCATTTGACCGGTTAGAGATCAAACATGAACCGGACCAACCCATTTGTATAAAAATTAATTGGAATTGCCACCATTAGCAACAATAATCAGATTTGGATATATACGTAAGTGGTAACAAAACTAACTAATAATATAAATTGAAATTGCCACCTTTAGCAACAATAATCACATTTAGAGATATAAGTGTGATTTTACCGGGTACGTTCATCTGTATTCAGATTTGGAGATATATGTAAGTGGTAAGAAACTAATAATTAGGATAAATTTTAAATTGCCTACTCTTCTCTAGTTTTAATGAATAGCTTAACTGACTTTGTTCATTCAATCGTAGTAATCACTTATAAATTGCACAACCAAACACCCAGACAAAGACCTTAGCTTGTTGAATTTGCATTATGACAAAGGGTGAAATCTTGTGATTTATGTTAGGAATCAAGCGGCGCAGTGGAAATTCAACACATAATAACACAAACGATATGAACTCGCACACAGAAAAAGTAATAAACAATAACAACCCAAGAATTTTACATGGTTCGGTCCTAGTGGGGGACCTACGTCCACGGGTTGCAACTAGGTTATTTCATTATGCACAGAACCAAAGATGCCAAAAGCGAGAGAAACCCCATCCCTCTCTTTCCTTTTATTACAATTACAATGACTGAATATATATAGAGATAGGATTAGGGTTTCTATCTTGGTGACCAAGAAAACCAAATGGACCATTAATTAATTTAATAAAACCGGCCCACCATAATTAATCTTCTAAACCAATAATCAAGGACTTCAAACCCAATAGTTTACCCATAACCACATGAAAAATGATCTCTCAAAAGAAGGAAAAAAAGGGTCATAAATAACAGCTAACTCAAAGTGTCTACAGTTAGCCAGATCAAACACATCAAAATTAAATCCAGTTAAACAAGATTAATTAAACTGATTTCCGATGTAAACAAGATTGTTGAAACTTACCTAACTTATACTCAAATTATTCCTACACAAACTGCATATACTAGAAGGTTCATTTATAGAAATAGTAAATAAAAAGTTGTAGCTCACCATAAAAACAGTCACCACAGCTATCACAAACGAAATAATTCCTGGCAAGATACTGTTTGGAACATAAGGTACAAACGTTGACCACATGACCTGCATTATTCATATGAAATTTGAGATATTCACACTCACCACCATATATTCAACTAAAAAGAGAGAAAAAGATAATAAACAAGATCATATTACCTGTGGAAGTGCAGAGAGGCCAGCAACAGTAATGAAATCCTCCCAAAAATTCCAGATATTTTGATTTAGCAGTTTGAAATAATTTAAGAAGTTAATAAGGAGACCACAAGCAACAACCACAGAAGTGGCAGCAAACTGTGGTACAGGCATGGATCCAGCCATCGCGAGCTGAGTGATAACCACATATGTTGATATAACTCCCAAAGTTTGAACCAACATTGCTTCAGTTTCCCCTTTTTTTGCAAAATAAGATAGTAATGAAAGGTTTCCAAGAAGTCCAGTAAACATACCCTGCCAATATTTGAATTTATAAATATATATTAAGAGGTGCATCTGGCATTGCTTGATTAAACTGAATATCTGCTTATTCTCTTTGAAAAAAAAGCAGTTTGGAGTGAGCGAATTCAAATTGCTTATCCAAAAGATCATATTTCACTTGATAGATAAGCAGATAAGCAGTTTGAATAAGCAATCTCGATTCCCAAACACCTTCAAAACAACAGCGTATTAAAACGTAACAAGTAGAGGAGTAAAAATAAGCAACCAAACACCACCCTAAAAGTGATTATCTGATTACTAATTTACTATGTTTTCCGGTCACATATTAAGGGGATGTACAGCACTGCGTATGACAACGAAGTATGTAATTATTGTGTTTCGAGTCTCACATAGTTGATTTCCAAGGATTTGGTAGAGTGAAGATGGTTGTGAACTTGTGATTATGTGATTTTTAGAGTTGAATACAATGATACAAGGAATAGCCGGTCATTTCACATGTAAACTCTTAAGAAATCAAGAATTGCTAAACATACAAATGACTGATTATCGGATTATTATAACTTCAACTAATCATCTAAAGGAATGTTTGAGATTGATTATTTAAACAGCAATACTTGTGTTCTTCACAAGCTAATACGCACTACTTAGTATATCCATATAAGAAAAACATGTGTGCATATCAGGTGAAATAAATTGTTTTCCATAAGCAGTTTGATTTTACTTATTTCATATAATAATTATTCTCGGTGTATCAAAAATTAAAAGTTTATCCTAGGGAGAAGTTGCAACTTTCTTTAAGCTAATTACCTTCTTCTATAAGCTGTTTAACTAAGCAATCTCAAACACTCACTGATTCTGTTCATATCAGTATTTAGGGGTCACTTTACATGAATCCACAATAATCAAAATTTACCAAACAACTGAATCATCAAAACTCCAACTGATTGTCTAATTCAAACTATTTCACATCACATAATCAGCTAACCACCCTCAAAACACAATGCCAAACACCCCGTTAACCGGAACTAGAATAATATCATACCAGCCATGGAACAGCAAACAGAGCAACCTTATTCCCAGCAAGAAGATTACGCGCATTGAGCACAATCTGAGGCAACTGAAGCAACAAAAATGGAACATTCGCAGCCCCTGCGAATCTCGCAGTAAGCGAGTCCCATTGCTGTAAATTCATCTTACCTGTCTACAAAACCCACAACCCAAACAGACTAAATCACCCACCAAACAACAACAAACACATCAAAATACAATCTTTGTTCAATTCTCATACCTCATGTTCTTCATTTCCTTCTGGGTGAAGTGGGTTGGGGATATCGGAATCAAGAGCAGGGTTTGGTTTGATTCTTGAGGGTTTCATTCCAAATGAGGGATTGAATGAAGAACAAGAAGTGATTAAGAGTTTGAGGGTGCAGAGATGTGATGCTTTTAAAGGGGGAATTGGGAGTTTTGAGAAATGGGGATGATGGAGATGAAGATAGCGGTTATTGGCGCGATAAGTGGTGGTGGCGGTTGACCGTTGAAGAGGCGGAGCTCCGCCCAACGCCGCCACGTAAGCCACCGTCATTGCGCAGAGAGAATTTGTGCGATAGATGATGATGGGTTGGGAGGGAATTGGGAAGTGAGAAGGGGTCCCAATTCAGGTATAGTGCAGTTGTAGTTGCTTTGATTTATTTTGTGTATCTAAAACAAGAATTCTATTATTTAAGTTAAAACACATGGATATTTTTTTTATTTTTATATCGTTTTATCACGAGAATGACAATTTATGGTGCAAAGGGTTGCCTCTAGGTCGGTTTAACTGTGTCGTTTACAATGAAGTTTGCTAGTTTCGTCTTGTTTTAAACTCATTGTAGAAGCAATCAATGTCATCAACTCGTGTTACGCCAGCAGTGAAAACACACCACTGTAAGACTTTTATTTGATAACTTGTGTTCTATTTGATAAAGATCACAGGAATAGCTAGTAATTCCAAGGGTTTAAGCACAAACTAAACTAATACGATCTTCATACTTTTAGCATGTCATGTTAAGTACCCTTAACATTTATAATTATTCCTAAATTATCCAAGATATCATTAATGGTTTAAACCGTTCCTAAAATTATCTATTAGCACCAATAGTATGGTAATTTTAGTTTTGTTATGACTATGTGATTAGTTTGTTTCAAGTACGACCGGGTGGTAGAGGCTTTTGTATTTTGGGAAAGAGATTAAGATATAGCATCTAGCATAGGATAAAAATAGAAATTGATGTGATTTAAAAGTAAATGGGTGTGATAAAAACCATATGTATGGTTGCAAACAAACCGAATGAACACGAATAAGGTCTTGTTAGTGTTCGTTCGTTAAGAAATAAACTTGTTCATGAACTGTTCACGAACACTTACCGAACGAGATTTCTTGTTCGTGTTCGTTCATTAAGAAAACGAACATGTTCATGAACTGTTCACGAACACTTAACGAACGCAAATGAACACAAACAAAAGCAAACGAACAGAAACCAACTGTTCATGAACATGACGAACACAAAAAAACTCATAAACACAAACGAATACAAATTATAATTGATTTAGTTTAGAATAAATTTTATATTTTTTATTACAAACATTACACAAAATCAATAAAAATAAACAAGTAGTTAACATAAATACCAAAAAATACTTGATATAACAGTCATAAAAATAATCGACACAATAATTAAGAATATAAACGAACACCTTAACGAACATAAACGAACATATTATCGAACGTTCACGAACGAACATTAACGAAAATAAACGAACACCTTATCGAACGTTCACGAACATAAATAAACGAACGCGACTTGTGTTCATGAACGTTCGTTTTTCCCGCCGAACGGTTCACAAACTGTTCGCCGAATGTTCGGTTCGTTTGCAGCTCTAACCATATGATTACACAAATAGATATAAGCAACTTAATACCATATGTGGTTTCTTTTGGGGGCAGTACTCGTATGAATGTTAAAGAAAAAACACATGTACAAGTTTGCTTGGGATTTTGAGTTTTCAATCTCACATGGAGGTGCGGATGATGAATTATCGATCAAGGGACAAACTCATACCAAGGCGTTAATTGTATGTTTTAGATTATTTACATTTACACACCTACACATGTGTAAGCTTATATATTAACAAGGATGCATAGATGCACATATAGATGACAAATACATATATACATATACACACATATGATGCACTCTGAATTTACACATATGACGAAATAGAATATATGACGATATATGAGAAGAGAAGATAATTAAGTTAACTATAAAAATAAAGTATTTAATATTTTATAGTTAACCTTTTTCATTTATATTTTAGTTTAGGATAAAAAAAGAGAAACTTTAATATTATCTTAATATCATAATAACTAGTTTTAGTAAACCCGTGTATTGCACGAGTTAAATATATAAAATATTAAATTAAATAAAATTTTAGTCATTATAAAATGATATTTTAAGATAAGATATAATTAAATTCTTCATTATTACAATAGAATAAATTTTTTGTTTCAAAACAAACATTTAAAAGAAAGCCAATTTTCAAAGACTTTTATTATAACTACCAATTCTAAAAATTTTTTGTTTAATAAAAATTTTTCTTTTTAAAAATCCATTTCGTATTTTTAAAAAGTTTCATGTCTTAGAAAAAGTTCTTATTTTATAAAAAATTATATTCTTAGAAATAACATTAATAAAAATATATCTTTCTTAATTTATTAATAAACTATATGATCTAAAAAAATTAATTAATAATATTAGTAATTAATATGATTTATTTATTAAGGGAGATAAGCTGGAAAAATTTAAGATGATGCCATACATCCACCTTAGTTACCTTTCTTATTATAATAGGAAGATGTTCTAGACGTAAAACATTTACAATCAAGATTTCCTTTTATTACAACTACCTATACTTTTCTCAAATTATTTATAGAATCAATAGTAGATATTTAGGTTAAGTGCATTAAAGTAAAACAAATTTGTCACAAACTGTTTTTGTGTAGCAAGTTTAAGAAAGTTAAAATATTCTTTTAGTACACCAAACTTTAAAAGCAGATTTACCTTCATAAGTAATTTTAATTTGTTAGATCACTTTTACCAAGTAACCTATTATTTCTTTTAATATTTAAACGGCAAACTCACATGCTATAAATCTCTTTTGACTTTTATCTGGTAAAGATGTTTCAATATATATATAATTTAACACAAATTGTTATCATATGCGGCAAAACCCATGCTAGATCACCAATTTATCTGTCTTATTAAGTATGTAAACCCTAAACACAAGCAGAAGCTATAATCACATTTACCATTTAAACACCCCATAACCCTCTTCATACATAGAGACAACTTACATGTGCCATGGGGACACTCATCTCAGCCATTTGGCTGATGGCACTTTCTTGGATCCACATATTTTGGCTTTTAAATACAACAAATGAGTGATCCAAGATTCCACCAACTGCTAATACAAGCAAAGAGGCCATCGACCAATTACTTATTTTTTACTATCCATTTTTGCTCAAATAAATAAAACACATAAATAAATAAATAAATAAATAAATAAATAAATAAATAAAACGAACAAGCCCTTTTACGACTACTCGTTTTTGACATTCCAAGAAAAAGAAAAAAATAATAATAACAATGGCAGCAATTTAGATGGATAGAAGGAAGTCAGTTTTATAAGTAATACTTAAAGAATCACTATGAATGCACATTCATAAGTCATATTTCAACTAGACATTATCATCGAGATTTTTCTATATATAAATTCAAATTTTACGACCATCAGATGATCCTTCCATATTCATTCCCGCCGTGGGATGATGGCAGAATATTGGCGGCAATGGGATGGTTGCCTCTACGCCCTGTAAAAACAATAACTTTAGTTACATCGTACAGTTTTCCTAGTGGTGGCAAGTTTTTATCTTTAGTTATATAGTTATGAATAGGCTGTTTTGGATTATGTTTGACCTATAAAAAGTTTGGATTATGTTTTATATGTAACAAGTTTTATAGTTATCGAAAACCATGCCTTTCTTTTTAAAGCATAAAACCTCCTAAATTATTTAATTCAAGACTTTTAATGCACAGACATTTTAAATAACTTATTCAAAAAAGTATATAATTAGGATTATCATTAGTACAAATATCTTCATTATATTTGATACTAATTATTTAATAATATCAAATAATTGTAAAAAAAAAGTATTCATGACATAAAAAGTGTTCATCCCAAAGCAAAAGGCACCTATTTTGACCCATTAACCAACCAGCCCAACCCCATTCAGTTTTCCATACTTGAATCTTTTATTGGCATAATTCTAAGAACAGTTATAGAGAAAAGAGGAAGGCTGGCTAATGTACCCCAAGGTGCACTATTGTTGCTTCTAGGGGAATGTGGACCCCCTGAACTGAAATTAGAAAGTGGTGCCTGGCCCATGACATGATTCCATTCACCACCACGAGCACCCATCGACCGCCCGTGACTAAACCGTTGAACCGGTTGTTGACCCAGTCGGCTAGGTGAAAACTGGGAGAAGTGGGGCATCAAAAGTGAAGAATTCATCATAGGGTGAACATACACATCAGGGGATGATTCTACATGTGGAATTGCTTGAATAGACCCGTTTGGCCTGCATGGAATAAAACATTAGCTAACCGAAATAAAGCAAATAGAATAAATACAATTAGCATTTATTACACCAGAAAGAAACTTTCACCTTTTTGTCATTGTATATAACAAAACATGTTTTTTCCCATTGTATGCAACATACTACCATTTTCTACTGCTGTAAGTAATTGGTGACCTGGCAGACTGCCACGTCATCAAAAAATGGTGTCAATCCACCATTTTGCCTGCTGTAGAAGGTTAGTTACATTCAGAGGTAAATGATACATTTTTTTTCTTATATACAGTGGTAAAAGGGTGAACTTTACTTTCATATTTATCTAGCCCCTGAAAATAAGGTTTGTTAAACCAAAATGTAACTTACTTTCACCTTCTTGCCATTGCATGCAATTAAAGAAGTTTTCAATGTATGTATAACACTTTCAGTTTTTGTTTTTACCATTATATGTAAGTGACAATCCATAGAATGTAACATGGTGACGCTGCACAATGCCACATCATCAGAAGACTATTGAATAGAAATACATTGTTAAAATTGGAAGCATGTTGCATACAATGTAAAAACCAATTTTCTTACATATGATGACGGAAAGGTGGAATAAACTAACATTTGCATGCATTAACACGCAATATAATCGTCATATTTGAACAAAGATAATTTTGGAACTTGCCTTTGTGTTGACGAATTTGAGTTTGACATTTGGTTGAATCGCCCCACCCCGGCAAATGGTTCTGCAGTAGAAAATGCGTGACTAATTTGCACACTATTCCTGAATTCCATTGTCATGTTGTTCAATTCTGAAGAATTATCTTGAAGAAGCAGTTCATCACTGAAGAAAAAGTCAAACAAGAATGGTTCATCATTGAAGGGAAAGTCAAAGAAGATATCCTCTAATATTTTCAGACAAGTCATGAGACAGAGAATCACCATCACTTTACTAGCATCTCACTTGGTAACATATTCCTAGACTAGTGTAGCGAATGGGTGGCCTCCTGACAATTTCCAATTACTTATGCACGGGTCGATTTGGGTTATGATTTATAGCTAACAGGTTAAATTGGAAATATTCCCACCCACCTTTCAATTCTATAAGTCCGAAAAAGAATGCATCACTTGCTAGATAATATGTCAAGTTTCCCGTTCTACCCTAATACCCTTAATTACACAATCACAAAACTGCATTCGCTGTACATTCCTAGAACCATGCACATTTCAAAAGGGTAGAAATGTAAAGCTGACATTGCCTATTATATAATGCATTAGTTGTACATTCCTATAACCATTATTTCTTTTTTCTTTTCTTGCGAGCTTATTTGAGATGGTAGGGCGACAAATAAACAGGAAATGATTCAAGAAATTGGAAGTTGACCAAAACGTACGTTATGCTCATAGCTCCTAATTTGTTTTATTCAAGGAACATAGATCAATACCAAATAACCTAGTTTTTGCAATCATATAAATGCATAAACTATTTACAACGATTAACCGAAATGGACAGAATTGCATGTGGGTTAATGTGATCCAACCCTTACTAAGAACATGTTTAAATCCGAACCCACTTTGACCAGTCCATTTTGTCACCTCTGCTAATAGTGAAATAGATAACATGCTATAACATAACCGCTTCACATGCTTCATATTAAGCAAGCTGTAATGAGCATGGATAGTGAAATAAACTAAATACAACGCAAAATATGACTAAAAAAATTAGTATCAGTCATCACCTGTAATTAGGATCCCAGTCTCCAGGCTCAGGCAGTGAACTACTAGCTTCAGATTTGTCATGCACTGCACCTTCTGCATGCATAAACGGCTTACCAGAACCAAAAGAACTGTGAGCCCCAGCGTTTCCGCAATTCCGTTGTTTTCGATTTCCAGCATTTAAATTCAGTGAATTAACATCAGAAATTTGTCCCTGCCATTGTGCAGAAGACGTGCTTTCTTGAGTTGGTAAATTACCAGAATAACCCAGCCCTTTTCTTCTATTCATCTGATTACCTGGCATCGTTCCTTTTCCAAGGGGAGATCCGTGACAATTTCCTCTAACAGGGGAACTCGAGCCATATTGTCCAGGAGATCCAGCTGTCATTTGGCTAAACGGTGGAGTGAATTGTGATGGACTAGTGCCTAGTGACATAGGTGCAAAATTGCCAGCTGGACTGAACCTGAACCCATTTCCATGTGGGATTTGCATAATTATTTGCCTAGCATCAGGACTACTTCCAAGCACCGGGATATTTTGAGCATAGTTGTTCAAAGGTGATGGACCCACTGGTGAATAATATGGGAGCATGTTACTGTTATCCCCATAACTACCATAACTACTTCCAAGTCCAATGCCATCATTATAACTGCCATGACCACCTAAACTTCCAAAATTACCTCTATGTGCATGAGGCAATACTTGGAAATGAGAGTTGTTAGACATTATAACCCGATTTCCACCTAGAACCTACATGTAATAGCAATTGAACTTGCAAGATTCAGTAAACCAGTTGTAATGAAATGTGGGTGTTTGGCTGTTAATTTTTTTAGGAATTATGTAATGTTGAATAATTAAAAACAGATGACTATCGGTAACAATATGAGCTATAGAAAATAGTGTAGGGATGCTTTTTTTCTCCCTGAAGTAACACTAATAAGAGATAACTAGATGTCGAGTGTTTGAAAAATTCTAATAATTTAAGGAACTAATAAATAAAATGATAGAAAAAGATGGCATTAAATTAAGTGCTGCTCTGTAAATGAGAGAGTCTCTCAGATCAAGTTTAAAAAGGGGTAAGGATGTAATTTACTTTATACTTGGACAATCAGATTTGTTATAGTCGGTACATAACTTGACCCTTAATCAGATAATCAGTTCCAAAACGGCAAAACGTAAATCCAAACACCCTAAATGTACAGAAACTGCTCACATTAGGCGAGAGACCTGCAGCAAACCAATGACCGCCAGCAGGATGATGATCAACCTTGACATTATGAGAAACAGGCTGCCTTGCAAAAAAAGGGTAAATAGGTAATTACGACTACATTTCAATAGTTAGACACAAAGGAGTATTAATAGAGGTCATGAATGGCTGGGCTTGAGTAGCAGACAAAACAAATAACTTTTAGTGTGCTTCAGTTCGGGTCAGGTCGGAATGACCTGCAACAATTTATGTCCAAAAATTTACAATAGAAAAATACTGCTTACCACACGAGGAGTCTCAGGAGCAGGCATATAAGGACATGTAAAAGGTTCCCCCGTAACAAAAGGATGCTTAGAAGCCTGTGACATGATATACCATACAATCAACATTGTTATTAACATTGACAGAATAACTAAAAGTGGCATTAAATAACCTGCAATGGTGACCACCGCTTAGCTGGATCAAATTCTACAAGCCCCTTCAAGAAATCAATCAGCGCCAGACGCATTTGACTCTCTGTGGTGTTTTTGTTATAAGATTGCCGTCATATATTATATAAAATATTAGGGGAGAAAAATAAGGATATAAAGCTAACCTCTAGCCAAATCTTCTTTTTCCAGATCTTTTCTATAAGGATACTTCTTCACAATTCCTTCAAGAGTCATGTGATTGAAGAACTCCTTTCCAATTAAAGGTTTTTTCATCTCTCTCTAAAGTGAAAAATAATAACATAATAATAATACAAAGTGAGCTGAGAAGTGCGCATAGTAGCTGTTGACACAAAGAAAAATCCTCTCATAAAGATATAAGGCCAACAATCTTTTTTAAGAAAAAACAGAAAGGCTGATGTCTGTTAGGAATGTATAGGGTTTTATAAGTATATGGCCTTGGAACACACACTTTTAAGCACGAGTTTGAAAGGAATTTTAAATATCACATAATTTTCATAATATACATTTCATCCTAAAGATACAAGGGGTTCATGCAAGCCTTTCATGTGATTTGTATAAAGGAAACAAACTAATAATATCTAGCCAAGATAACTAAAAATGAAAAATGAGCACTTACAGCTTCATATTCTTCTTCATTTAAAACTTGATAGTTACTTCTTCCATAAGATGAAGCTTGACTACCATCTTCATGGTTTACACTCCCTACACACTTGAAGAACCTACTAGTGTTTTTGGCCCCTTTCAACACATAATCAGGTGGTTGGTCCCTAGATAAATAAAGAAAATTAAACAAAAGAACTCATATGAAAATATAGCACCAAAAACTTTATCCTTTGGCCCAAATTATATATCTTTTTCTATTCAAGAGTTCAGTTGATTGGTGTTACTCCTAATATTGACTTTTTATATTGAAAGGTGACACGTAGTTAAAAGAAAGTATGGTACCATAGATATAACTTCAGATGGAAGATATGAGTATTGTAAGAGAAACAATATTTTTCAATAACAAAAACAGAATTATAAGGATACCCGATTATTTGCATCATTCTTTTTAGAAGATCAAATTCTGAAGCTCCTGGAAAAAGTGGCAGGCCAAGAAACAGTTCAGCAACTATGCATCCAAATGACCACATGTCAATGGCGGTTGTATACCTGAGAGATGGTTAAAGTCTAACAAAAGCACATACGTATTAATACAATCAGGATGCTTATATTAAAATTAAGAGGCATGCTAACCAAAGCCCACACTGCTTCTGAGTTTGAGTTTGAAGAAAAAGGAGAGGAAGTGGGAAGAATACTTTTTTTTAAAATATGTATTCCCAAAAGTGGATGTATTTTGTTATTAAGCTCCTTATTTTTAAAATCTTCATTGTTAACCACAGTTCGTAGGGCTATAGTTAGCAAAAGTGCAAAACAATACATTAACAATAATAATAAAAACTAATAACAATAATATAGCAGCAGAATTTGAATTAGAGATGCTAATAACAATATAAAAGCAGATTTTGAACTCAAGGATACTGATACCCTAAAACAACTTCAGGTGATCTGTAGTATCGACTCTGCAGAAGAAAATTACAAAAATTAACAGCAATGCTTCTGTCAACTAAAAAAGATTTCCAACATGCAACTTTACGATAATGTATTAGATACAAGCCTGGATATAAGAATAAACGGTGTGATCTTCCATGCATGCAGATCCAAAGTCAATAATTTTGACTCCTGGTGGTTTCATTCTGTAATAGATATATAAGACAGCAATATTAGGAGCGAATGAGCTCAATCTATAGAAAAATAGAAAGGCATTGTGACCCATTTACGTGTAAATGGGTTGATTTGGGTTGTGTACCAACCTCGTGCATAAAAGGATGTTCTCAGGCTTTAGATCACAATGGATAATAGCAGCATCCTTCATCAGAGTTAATCCATATAGAATCTAGTACAAATATATCAACCATTAAAGGAGGAATAAATAACAATTTTTCACACAGAAATATTAAGCAAATATAACCTGCTTTGAGAATAGCTGCACAAATCTCAATGATAAACCGCAGTATTTATTTAGCTTTATAAGCTCATACCTAATGTAACATGAGAAACAAAACAAAATGAAACAAACAAACAATAAATAAATAAAAAAAATAAATTCAGACCCAAATAAACATAGCATGTAAAAGCTTTTATACAACAAGTGATTAAGTGAACAAACTGAAACTTACAAATTCGTATCAAGTAGTTCAAAAGCAATGCATAAATGCCTTTGATATGAGAAACACTCATAAATTCGAACAATGTGATGCTTATCCTCTGGATCAAACTTATTGTTTAACTGAAAATAAGAAGATAATTAGGTGACACCCAAATGCGGTTGATCTCGTACATTTTCAAGATTTCAGACAGAACTTAGTACTTACTGTTTTCAATATGGAAACTTCAACCAGTGCTTGCCGATAGTAAGCAGGTTGATTTTTAATGATTTTAACAGCAACAAAACGGTCAAGTTCTGCAACCCAACATTTAGCAACTTGCCCAAATGTCCCCTGCCCAAGCATCTCCTTCACAATATATCTGAAAATAATCCAGAAATTATGAAAATTGTGATTAAATAAATTCAATCAAACAAGAAAAATGAAGTGAAAATAGTAACCTTCTGTTAGTTTCTGAATTAACTATGGGAAAATTCACGGTTAAAATAAGGTCAGAATTTTCATTATCATAACCATCATTGAGTACTCCAGCAGATGGGGTTGTCAAGAACTGTTTTGGGTTTAATTTTTCTGAATATTTAAACTGTGGATTGCATATTCGGTACGTCTCAACAATATCCTTGGTTAATCTTGATACCAACTGCATAAAACAATTACACACGTCAATCCTTGTCTTTCATAGTGAAATATACACGATTTTTATCAAGGAAAGGACAAATGTCACGTACAGTAAGTTTGGTCATTCAAACTTTTAGTTAAAATGTTTGACCACTCAAATTTCGATTTTGTTTGTGCTAACAATCTTTTGAAAAATTTGCGGGCAAACTATATCACAACTGATATATGTTGGCATGGCATGTTAATGGTATAAAATAGTTGAAGCAGGGACACAAGTATATAAAACTAATAATCAGATTTAGTAAGCAGTTGGGAACAACCAACTTCAGTAAAAAAACTTTCATTAACTCATAACTAATCAGATATAGGTCAAATAAGCAAACCAAAACACCTTCAAAACAACTAACCGATGTATAAAAACACAATAAGCAAATAAGCAGTTTTAATAAACAATCCCAGCTCCCAAACACCCCCTTACGCAGTGGCCATTCATATCATCCGTTTTATTCAATTTGGAAGCCACGTCAACCAGTTTGGAGAAAAAACACGATAATAACAAAAAACAAAACATAAGTGGTTAAACCTCTTAAAACAATGGGGAAACTTAATTACTGTTATATAAAACCTACAACTTCATCATATGAACATGTTTTTATTACAAGCATTCAACTAGAACAAGCTATATGATAAACGTTACTAAAACAAAAGATTTTTATGGGGCAAAATCACTCACAGGTCTTTTAACAAAAACACGCAAACTTCGTGTTCTTGCTGCAGGATTAATAATAGGGTCATAAGGTCGAAAAGCAAACTGTCTAGGAGTCCATGGTACTGATGCTGATGCAGAAGCTAAGCTCTCATCTGCTGCAACCATCGGGTTGACATCATCCATCATTGCTCCACCACAATTCACCGAAAATTTGTTGTAATTAAAAACTTATAAATAATCAAAGTATCAACAGTTTGGTTTCTACTATTGCCCTCATCGAATGCAGTAATCTTCCACCAAATTCAAGCAATTTACCAGAAGACTGCAATCCCATTATCATAATCTAAAACCCCACAATCTTCATAACCAAAGCAGAAGTTTCAGATCCATCAAAGCAATAATAATCCCAATTCAGTAGTCGAACAATCGGAGGGGATGATCGGGTATTCAAGAAAGAAACTATATTTGATGACAGTAATAACAATAATAATATCAGCTAGACGATCGATAACATATTAAAAATCAAATGTGTGTATAGGGTTTCTTGAACAAGATTAAAAGATCGATTTCAAAGATTCATCATCGACACCAAAAAGGGGTTTTGCAGTTCATCGTCTTCGTTCACGAACACCGTCGTTGTCGCACAAGATTCGTTAATCTTTGTTGGATTACACCACAATAACCCTAAAGTTTACTATTCAATGGATCACATCTGAATTCTTGTTTGTATGGGATGCTTGGAGTGTTGGATTAGGGTTTATCTTCAACCATTACCGAATTACATAAAAGATTTGTGCTTCGATGAATGATACTTTTATCAAGCTATGATGCATCATTGATTTGTATTAATAGTATAAAAAAACCCATTTCATTTAAACATACGTCTATGTGTAATTATGGTTCAAGCTTCAAAGTAAAATTACGACCATAGGCTTGATTACGTGTTAGCATCATCAATGCATGTGGACTCGATGCTGTGTTTCCGACGAAATAAAAGAAAAAAAATAAATTGAAATTAACGAGAGAAAAAAAATAAAGAGAAAAAAATTAAGGAAAGAAAAAATATAGAAAGAAAAGAAAAGACGTTTTAAATTTTCGTGTTCTATAGTTCGAAAGAAATAAAAAGAAATTAAGAAATTTATGTGTTTAATTTCTTTTCTTTTCATTTCCTTCCGTTTGGAAGTAAAGTTAGAAGGGAAAATTATTGAAAATTTTCATTTAATTTCTTTCTATTTCTTTTCTTTAAAAAACTCGAAAACACAAAGTTTTTTTGTTTTCTTCCACTTCCCTCTTTAAAAAAACTTGGGAACATAACTATTTTTCACTTTCCTTCCATTTATCTCCTTAAATGAGACTCGGGAAGAGAGCGTTAAAGTAGGAAACATACAAGGTGTGAATGTTTTGTTAAATGATAAATGATAAATCATAACTAAGATTTTGAAATGGGAAATTAAAAAGGGTAGTTTATTACGATTTGATTTTGATATATCTAAAAGACTTACATTTAACTTATTTACACATAATATGTAACTAGGGATCATACCCCAACCTTCGCCATATGTTTCGGTGCATTTACGACTCTTTTAAAAGCAAATGACATACTGAAATATGTCAACATAATGTTGATAAGCTAATAAGCTTATGACACGTGACCTTTTATAAATTAACATAATAATTATTAATATTAATCATGATGCACAAGAGAATGTATCATAATCAAGCCTAGATTCGACCTTACCCTTCAAAGTGCTAAAATATCCCCTAACCCTTTACCATTAGAATGTTACATGTAAAGATTAATGAAGAGGCTAATGCAACCTAAACATTCAAAGTCTCTCCTACATGCTGCACAAGTGCAATGAAGAAGAATGCTTAGGAAGTTTCACACATGCAACAGAAATATTCTAAGTGTGAAATCTTCCGAAGCCAAGAGCAATATCTTCCGAAGCCAAATATGAAGTCTTCCGAAGCCTCAGAGACAAATTCTTCCGAAGCTTCAACTTATGAAGACAGATTTCTTTCGAAAACTTTTGACACATGCTTTATCTGATGTATTGTTCCATAAAGTTGGTCACCTTTCTGTTGCATCTCTGTAAAGTCACCAACTTACATGAGTTGGTGAAAAGGTCCATGCTTTTGATAACTGTACATTGAGGTCTTGAGTCTGTAACTTTACACTTCATGTACTTTATCTTTTTTGTAATAGATAAGAATGTGAACTATGGCATGTCATAGTCATCAGTCAAAAGGCAATCTGCCTTTTGACTTTACAATTGATATTGTATGTGTCTAGTCAATTGTATCCAGTTGGCTTTTAAAGTATAGCCGATTGTAGGATGTAGTATAAGTATCTCATGTTTTTGTATCTTTCTAATATGCTTTGTAACACTTGTAATAGAACTTGAGAAAGCAATATACTGCAATCTTGAAAACCATCTCACTGTGTATTTTGCTCTTGTGTTTTGTCTCTCATATTACTTGTGTTCTTATTATCTTATTGTGGTTAGTCTAGTATTACTATTTGATTAAGTTTGGTTAATCTCCTCTTTGTGTTGTTGTGTTATAACTGACCCCCTTCACCGGTCTTGCATTTGGTATTAGAGCTTTCCAGGCTCTTGATATAAGATCTCACCATCTTAAGATCCCTCACACACACAAATACTAAACTTTTCAAATGGCAACCATTTCCAAGACTGATATGGAAACTGGAACCATGAACAAGTCCCCACTGATCACTCTTGATGAGTTTGATACCTGGTGTTTGAGAATGGAAGGTTTC
>BJCM01210698.1:0-14230 GCA_018326385.1 Flaveria bidentis
AATATAAAGTATTCTCTCAAAATAAATAAACCCATGTTATTTATTAATTTCTCAAGTGCATCTTTTTAGAAAACCATTTTCTAAATGTATTTAGTGTTGTTATTTATTTAATTGATCAAATCAATAAACAAATATTGCAGGTGTTTGTCTAGCTTGTTATTGGGTATGACCCGACTTGGATCATATCACACTAGCCACATCAATTTAATATGTATCTTGGGCAGACCGAATCCTACAAGTCTTGTTCTCCATAATGATATGATCATGCCACTAAGAGAAAATGCATATTTCGAAACTACAGCAGAAGCTTGGACGCTTAGTAAGTCACGGGCCATAACGGAAAGAATCAAAAATTGGGATTTCTTTTCTTTCCACCAAGCCTAAATATAGAATGCACGATAATATTCGGTAGTTATAGTGGAAATATAACTCGTTTCTACTATATCTACCGAGCTCGCTTGTTGGAGTGTTACCCCTTTGTCATTTAGCCGTCACATCCTGAACAACATTCAACATAGTCAAAACCGGGTTTTTAACCGATGTACAAGCACTTGAGGTTGATTCTTTTAGTGTGATCACGGCTAAGATTCGATGGTGGTGATGTTGGTGGTTTAGAATTTGATGTTGCTGTGATTGTGGTTAGCGGTTGTAGTGATGGTGACAGTTGTGCTTTTGGTCGTGGATGTCATGATGGCGATCAAACAAAAGGTCTAAACGTCCGAGGATGAAAGAGAAAATGCTCCGTGGGAAAGTCGTTTTCATCTAGGATAGCGTAGGTGTGGACATCTTTTTTTACGTGAGGATTCCATCAACGAGAACTTCTCTTTGATCTTGTCTACATTCATAACATAAAGGTGGTGACAATCATGCTTTGATTATTTGGTTGGTAACAATTCAAATTCTATTTTTTTGGTTATTTTATGTGATTCATCTTTTACTTTTTGATTTTTCATTGCAATCTAATTTCAAGAATAATATTATGAACATTTTGATAAAATAAAAAGCATGAAAAATTGATATTAGCAATAATAATAATCTGCTATACAAATTTACATAATCAAACGGTTCGATTTTGAAAATATGTTTACTATATAAAGCTGAAAATTTGGACAGAATTTTACTTTAACTTTGTGAGAACATAAAATGGTCCTAACTATTTATTTATTAATTACTTAATTGGTTTTTTTTGGAAATTTGAGTTATAAATTATAACTCATCGCTCATTACACATCGGCTTTTGGGATCGAAGCACATTAGAGGGTCAGGAATTATTTATTATGAATTAATGTTTATATATGCGTCACTACAAGAAATGTCGCCAATAGCGACGACACCAATAGCGGCGACAAGTATCAATAGCAGTGACCCATTAGTGGTGTCATCTCGCCGTTATTAATGGCCGATCCATTTCACCTGTAAAAAGAGTTAGATCTAGGCATCGATTAGGGTCCAGATTTAACGGATACTATTACATCTTACACAAGGGCAATGGCGGTGACATGTTGCATTGTACGAAAGCTTTAACCCGAGATTCATT
This sequence comes from Flaveria bidentis, assembly GCA_018326385.1. NCBI lineage: Eukaryota > Viridiplantae > Streptophyta > Magnoliopsida > Asterales > Asteraceae > Flaveria > Flaveria bidentis. Next base: position 1,538 of record BJCM01210698.1, read on the forward strand.
CCCTCCATGGCTCACGGTCATTCCCAATTCCCTCTACAATCCATCGCGCCGACCTTCACCACACCTACCTCCGTCGCCAGCGTTGGCCTCCACCCCACCCACCTCCGTTGCCACCTACGGCATCCACCCCATTGACATCCGCAATCACCATCGCCAACCCACTACTACGACCACCCGCTGCTACTCCACATCGGTATGGTTTTCTTTTTTGTTTTCAGTTTTATTTTGTTTAGTTTTGATTATTTTTTTGATTTAGTTTTCAGTTTTTGGGTTAGAAGTTGTTCTTCAAGCACTATCTACCATCTTACCTAGATCTAGATTGCAATTTCGATATTGAGGTAAATTAACATGTATGGTTTTTATAGGTAGTTCAAACACCAATTTAGATTATGTTTATTTGAGAAATGATTTGTGTATTTTTTAGATTTTTAATTAAAACTTGTTAAAGATAATGAGAATATATGCTTAGTTGAGAACGTATCAAATAATGTATGCTTGAATTTGCTTAGTTGAGAATGTTTGTGTATTTTGTAGGTTGAACTAAATAGACTTGTGTATTTTGTAGATTTTGTGATGGCAAATTTATGAAATAACGGTTAAATGTATACTTTAGAAATGTATTTGGGTTTTGCTATTTAAGTGGTTATTTAAGTGGTTAATAATTGGTTGAAAATAGTTTTCTAAAAATTCTTATATATATATAATCCAAATAGCATTCTACCAATGTAGGTTTAAGATTTATTTTATGAGAAACCAAAGTAGTTAGTTATAACGAACAAGAATAAAAAATTATTAAGAAAATCAAAAGAAACGTGTCATTAATTGAACCAATTGCAATAATGTTGCAATGCATTCAAACATTGTCATGTTTCATTTGATTTTCTTAGTAGTTTTAAGTTGTTGTGGATTTTCAGCTTTTAGGTTTTATAACTTTATTCTAATAGTTATGAGCTTAGAAATATCCACTCAAAATTAATTTAGTAACTAATTTTGGGTTGTCCTTATTTTGGGATTGTTTTTTAAATATTTTATTTTATTTAGGATGTGAATATGTATTACATTATTGTTTGTTTAAGAAAATTTTGGTTGCATTTTTTCTTTGCTCTTCGGGTATATATTTCTAAATACTTGGGAGCTAAAAGAAAATGTTGCTGAATTTTTCTTAAACAAATAATCATGTAATGCATATTCATATATGAAATAAGGTATTTAAAGAGTGGGTATAGGAACCTACCCTTTATAATATTAATTTGTTATCCTCGTTTTCGTGGATAGGTTTTTCATCCATTTAAATCCTATATTATATTATAGTTCTATAATCATGTCTATAAATAAAAGTTGGCTTCTTAATCCGAACCATAGATCACCTAAGTATCAGCAATGACTCAACTCTTTTATTAAAATGTGTGAAAAACTTACCGATAGCCATGGCCAGATTCAATATCCGTGTATGAAATGTCAGAAACCGTATTATTAAGACTCAACTCTTCTATCATTATGTTGTATCCTTGTATGTGTGTTTGTTGTTGTAGTTTGCCTTGATTTTTTTTATGTATTCAACACAAGTATTTCTCTCAAACTCACTAATGAACACTCAAGAAGCAGAGTTCTTTTAAGAGTTGATTATAACATAATAAGTAACAGAAAGAAAAACACAATAGAATAATTTTCAAGATACCCGTATATATTATTTCTCAACTCAAAGTATTACAGGACTCTTACAAGCTTACTACAAGAGTTACAATGACAAACTATATATACTACTATCTACAGCCGAATATATTTGATACCAGCTAGAATCCAATAACTAAAGCAGATACTACAAAGCTATAGTTAAGGTATGTTAGATATTGTCTTATCTAACATGCGGTAGTCATGACATGTCCATGACTTACCTTTTTGTCACCAACAGTTGGTAACTGTAGTAACCAACTGATAAAGTATGAATAGTGGATGAAAGTAAGGTCAACTACATGGGCATGGGAAAACACCATGCAGTATATCAGAGGTTTACAGCGGAGTGTCAAAGACACTATACTTATGTGCACTGGTTCATAGTAGGTACTTCCGAAGGTTAACTGGCTTCGGAAGAACTTCTTCTTCCGAAGCCACTTATACCTCGGAAGTGGCTACTTCTTCCGAGGCTTCATTTGGACTTCATACTTTGGAAGTTATAGTCTTAATTTCTTCTAAGTGTTGAACTCTCGGAAGAACAGAGACTTTATCTTCGGAAGCTGAAGCTTATCTTTGGAAGTCCCTTTGAGTTGTGCTTCGGAAGTTCAGCATATACCTTCGAAAGTGCTGAACTTGTCTTCGGAAGAACTTTATTAGTTGTACTCAAAATACGGTAAGTATTTGGTTTTGGTTGCACTAGCCTTCTTGATCCAACAAACTCCCCCTAGGCTGATGCTACCAAAACCTTACTTGTTTCTGCTTCTCAAAACTTTCAACACCATGGAAAGCAGATACTTATTTGTTTCTTTGTTCTTCCCAGAAATGGTGCTGAGAAGTTTGTACAGATCATTCGTGGACAGGAGATCCAGTCTGTCACTCAGAATGATATGTACCCTCTGTTGAGTCCCTTTGAAGAGAGTTAGTTGACGGGAGTTATAGTCATACTCCCATCTAACTATTGCTTCCAATTCAGGGCCTTCCACCATTTGTAGAAAGGCTTTGCATTTAATGGTTGACCCTTCCTTGTATTCCTTCTCTCTCAGCTTCAACTCCTCTTCAATCTTGGCTTTTGTCGTTAGCTCAACAAGATAAAGGCTGCTCATATGATTTCTGATGTGAGTAGCTACGTCGGAGTTAGAAAGATTGGAGAATGGCTTCTCTGCTAACTCAGCAATATCAAATCTGCTAGAGTGTAGCAGGGAAGAGGCATTCAGCCTGTTGCTCTCTCCATTCTCTCTCTACACAACAAAGTTGTGAGAGGCTTCATCGAACCTCCACTGGATAATCTTCTTTCTTGGCACAAGGGGTTGACTAGGAACCTTGTCCCCTTTCTTTGTATCCAGTAGAGTCACCAGCTTTCTTGTAAGCTTCTCTTCATCATTTAAGGAATCAGAGTTGAGGCCAAGTAGTCCAGAAGCTTGGTCCAGTGTTCCGATTGGGATATCAAGGAATTGCTCTCTTGTGAGGGAACATGAGGAGTTGTCAATGTAAGTTAATTTGACATACTCCTCCTTACAGGAGATATTGCTAAAAGATGTTCAGTTGATGAGCTTCCTCTTGATCTCCTTAAACTTTTCTAAGGAAAGAGGTTTGGATGGTTGAGAGGATGACTTGGGTGGTTGTTTGGTTGATGAGGATTGGGTTCTTGATAAGGTTTTAGGTTTGAGGACGGGTAGTTTTGGTGGTTGTTTGGATTGAGTGGGTGAGGAAATAGGTAAGGTTGATGATGTGGGTTCAGGGGTATAAGGCTCAGAGGTTGGTTCAATTTTGATAGGGAAAGGGAATGGGATAGGTTCGGGTTGAGGTTGTGGTAGTGAAGAAGATGTGAAATTCATCCCATGTACTCTCTTGTACATCTCTTTCCTTCTTCCTGAGCGTATGTCTGCTTTGATCTCACTGACAATACGCTGCAGGGTCTTTATGGACATAGGTCCAACCTGCCTGCTTGAGAAGCCATGGGCCCTGAGATAGTCTTTTATCCAGGCTTTGTATCCAGACTTCTTCAAGGCTGCAAGCTTAGCATCATCTTCCTTCTTTTTTCTCTCCTTCATCCTCTCCCTGGAAGCCCTCTTTCTTTCCTTTTTCATTAGATCATGTTCTTTGTTTACTAGCCCTAGGATCATGTCATTGTTATGTGGAGCAAGTTCCTCAAGAGAGAATCCTCTTGAGAGCAGAATGGCTATTCTCTCACTCCTTAGCCTTTGATCGGCTTCCTCATTTTTCCTCAAGTTTTCTTCTTCTAAGGCCAACCTTGCTGCTTCTTCTTGTTCTTTAAGGCCAACCTTTTCCAATTCAATTAGCTCCTCTAATGGTAATAGGAGCACTTTTTCACATGCAGCTCCCATCTTAACAAGTCTGTCAATTACTTCCACTCTTTTCTTGTTATTTATTGCCTCCTGGTTAGCTACAACCGCTATACTACTAGCAATTAGTAGTTTCCCAAAAGGTAGTCTCCCCTTTCTTTTTAATTTCCCCAACCTTTCCTCCTCTAGTAGTTATTCCTTAGTCAACTTTTTTTTTCGTTTGACATCTTCGGAAGCTTTAGACCTTGGAGGTTCTTGTGCAGAGGATTCAGGCTGATGAGTGGTTGTTGGAGCATGAAGTGATGATAGTGATTGAGAGATGGGTAACTTGAGAAAGTTCTCACTGTTCACCTCAGATGCTAGCTCCAGGATTGCATTTATGATGATAAGATTATCGGACAAGAAGAACAGTACCTCCACAACTTCCATCTCGGCTTCGGAAGATTGAAATTGTTCTTCCGCAACTTTGACTTCTGCTTCGAAAGTCTATGGAGATACACTCTCTGTCCCAACTATTTTGGATGTTGGGCCATCAGTTTCCATTTCCCCTTCAAGATTAGTCTCAAATTCCATGAAAACCTTAGGTTAACCAACTTCCTCAAATGTGGTAGAGGGTGTATTCAACTTCAGAAACTCTTCAACTCCAAAGTAGGCCACAGAGATATTTGGACCTGGCTGCCACATAAGATCCCATGAGAAACAAGGTTAGAAACTTGTTTAGATCTTTTAGCATCCTAGGATCCACTTGGAGGTTGACTGGAGGAGGCTCATGGAAGATATCTGAGTGCTGAGAGGGATATCTTGAAGAGAGCTTTGAAATAACTGAGCTCTTCGACACTATGGGTATTTGTCTTTGAACATTCTTTTTCTCTTTGGTAGCATCATCTTGAGAGCTAGATGAGCTGGAGGAAGAATTCAGGGAGACCTGAACGGGTACATGCCTAACAGACCTCTCAATCTGTATCTCAACTAGTTAAGCCCTGAGATTGTCAATCTCAAGTTGCTGAGTGGCAGACCTACTTTCTAAAGTCTTGACCCTAAATTCAAGGTTTGAGACTTTAGTGAGTAGGTCTTGAATTGTGAGTTTCAGTCTTCCCTCATCTTTGTGAGAAGAATCATAAGGAGATGAGGTAACATACCTTGTATGTTCATCCTCACCACCAGAAGTGGTTTCTTGGCGCCATGGTTTCCCATGCATAATGATGTCTCTTTCAGAGTCATCAGAATGCCTGGTTGCCGTAGATTCAGTCTCAGTAATGTTACCACTGACCCGAGGGCTCATTGAGGCACCTGCAGTAGTAGCAGCTGAATCTACATGAGTCCCTCCACTCCACTGGGACTCATCTCAGTTTGGAAATGCTGATGGGGGCTAGAGATCAGGGGTAGAGTGGGAGCCCGTGTTTCCACTCTAGCCTTTTTGGGTAGAACAAGGGGACTTGTTCAATCAGAGGAGATTGAACAAGGGTTCGTTTTGGACGTCTCTAGTAGGTGATCTTGATGGGAGGAGAGGGTAGATTTGGCAAAGTGAGGGTAGTTGTTGGTGTGGGTTCATCCTCTGTGGGGTTAACAGGGATGTCACCAAGAGCCATTGGCTCAATCATACCTGGATGAAGTGGAGTATGTCTTCTAGTGAAATTGGTGGACACTCTCTTCAGGACTTTGAAGATGGTTGGCCTCATGTGAGGGAAGGTCAAAGCAGCTGCATAGAAAAGCTGACTTTGGTCCAACTCACAATTAATTATGTGCTGAAGGAATCTGGGATACATAAAGAATGTGTCCCTCTGGAGGTTCCCCATATGGGATTTGATCCCATCCTCCTGACTTGTTTGATAATCAATGGAGAATAACATGCAATAGGAACTTCCAGTTGTAGGATAAGTTAAACTTATAGACAATAGACCTGCTTACATCTCCACCATAACCCATCAGGGTATATGTATCATCCAGGTCTGATTTGGGAAATTCAGTTTGAGTGCCCTCATCATGAAGCTCGAGATGCTCCCTGAAGATTTGTTCAAAGATGACCAACTCTTGGCCACAAATGCTCGACCTTATAACCCTAACTTGATTTAGGATTTTGATATGACCATTAGCCCAAAACTCCTCCATTTGATTCAGATAAACGATGGGGTTTACAGTTAAGGGTGTATAGTAGGTAGATTGGGTGAGAAAAAATATGATTTCAGAGAAGGCAGCATCCCTGGATGAATCCAGAAGTGCGACTTGATTATGTTGAGGGTTTAGTGCCATGGTGAGAAATAACAGGGAAGTTGAATCGGAGAAGGGTTGGAATGAGAAGTGCTTTGGGCAGTTAAAAGTGGTAAAAAGATTAAAGTGGTGAGTCGGAATGATTTATATGAGAAAAAACGGCGGATGGATAAGGTGAAGTGATGGTTTGGGGGTAAGATGAAGGGGTAAGATATGACAGTGGCGGTAAGGTTAAAAACCATTTAAAAGATTCCGACATCATTGATAAAATCTTTGTATTTACAGTGTGAGGCCCAAATGTTTCCGTTATAGAGTGAAGTCTTCTTCCGAAGGTAAAAGTATTTCCGAAGGATTTCCTCTTCCGAAGTCAGAACTTACTTCCGAAGGTAAATAAATTTACTTCCAAGAGTAAGAAGGTCTTCCAAATAAAGAAGTTTTCAAGCTTTGGAAGTAGTAAAGATATACTTCTGAGACTAAAAACTCTTCGGAAGATAAAGCTTGAATTGAGGAAATTTCCTTCGGAAGATAATAAAGAATTCTTCCGAGGGTAATTTTCTCTTTGGAAATACTCATACTTAGTCAATTTTGAAGAATAACCTTTTGTAACAGGGCTTAGATTGTTTTCGACAGAAGACAATACATTTTTTAAAAAGGTTTTCAAATGAGATATATTAGTCAATGTTTATCATCTTAATATCCATAATAAGATATTTAAATCTTTGTTCATCAAAGGCTTTGGTGAACAAATCAACATATTGTTCATTTGAGTCAACTTTGACTAGTTTAATTAGGTTTTTCTCATGAATATCTCTAATGAAATGGTATCTGATGTCAATATGCTTTGTCTTGGAGTGCTTCATCGGATTTTTAGTAATGGAGATTGAACTCTTGTTGTCAATATGGATAGGAGTACTCATGAAGTTGAATCCATAGTCTATCATATGATTTTGAATCCACAGCAGCTGAGCACAGCAACTTGCAGCAGCAATGTATTTAGCTTCGACAGTAGATGTGGAGACACAAGATTGCTTCTTGCATTGCCATGAGATTATCCTTCCACCAAGAAATTGACATCCTCCTAATGTGGATTTCTTGTTGATGTTGCAGCCATCATAGTCACTATCAGTATAGCCATAGAGATTGAAGTTGGAATTTCTAGGATACCAGAGACCAATCTTTGGTGCTCCTTTGAGGTATCTAAGAATTCTCTTAGCAACAACTAGGTGAGGCACCTTTGGAGCAGCCTGATATCTTGCATAAATACATGTAGCAAACATAATATCAGGCCTGCTTGTTTGAGATACATCAGAGACCCAATAATTGCTCTATAATGATGTTTATCAGTATCCTCCCCCTTAGAGTCAGGGCAAAGATTGTGGTTTCTGGGAATAGGTGTCTTGGCTGACTTACAATCTTTCATCTCAAATCTTTCTAAGATGTCATCAACATACTTAGACTGATTGATAAAGAACCCTTCCTTTGTTTTCTTTACCTGAATTCCAAGGAAAAAGTCCATCTTTCCCATGGATCTCATTTCAAACTTTTTCTTCATAATGCTCTCTAAGTCTTTACACATTTGATCATTTAAGGAACCAAATATGATGTCATCAACATAGACTTGTACGAGAAAAATGTCTTTCCTATACTTCCTTATAAAAAGAGTCTTATCAATGGTACCTCTAGTGTATCCATTCTTCAGAAGAAATTGAGACAAGGTCTCGTACCACAACCTAGGTGCAGCCCGTATAGAACTTTATACAGCTTGCACACATAGTTGGGGGTGCTATGGGTCTTCAAATCTTGGAGGCTGGCACACATAGACTTCCTTATATATATCCCCATATAGAAAGGCACATTTGACATCAAGCTGGTAGACAGTAAAGTTCTTAGATGCAGCATAAGCAAGAAAGATGCTAACTGCCTCAAGTCTTGCAACCGGTGCAAAAACATCAGTATAATCGATTCCTTCCTCTTGAGTGTATCCTTGAACTACCATTGTTGCCTTATTCTTGATGATCAAGCCTCTATCATCTCTCTTGTTTCTGAAAACCCATTTGGTGCTAATAGGTACCTGAACAGATAGTAGCGGACAGAGGTTCCAAAGCTTTTGTCTTTTGAATTGTAGCAATTCCTCTAGCATTGATTCAACCCAGTTTCTATCTTTTAAGAAATCTTCTACCTTCTTGGGTTCCATCTGAGACAAAAAGCATGAGTACAAGCAGACATTCCCCTTATGAGATTGTCCCCTGGTTCTCACACCTTCAAAGACATTTCCAATAATGTTTTCAGCTGGATGAGTGTTGTGAACTCTAAGCCTTGGAATTACATCCAGCTGCATGGATAAATATAGATTTGAGAAGTTTGGCTCAAGATTTTGAACATTTGGTCCAGCTGATGTTTCACACTCATTCAATAAGGACTGATTGAATGAAAGAGAAACATCAGCATCAACAGTTCGATGGGAAGTACTATTGATAGTTGCATGTTCCTTCAAGATGATACTTTCATCAGCTTGGTGTTGTATGTTATTACTTGATGAGTTATTAGGCTCACTTTGCTGGTAACTGATTGAAGCTCCACTGGCTCCTGAATTAGTCATGCTGTCAGTTCTACCAATAATGGGAGCTTGAGGTTCAAAGACTCTTGGAGAACTTGGAAGAGGTCTGGGTAACTCAAATAGCTGGTCTTCATCAGAATCACTTTGAGTACCTATTCCAGCTGAAACATTCTCAAAAGATGGTTTAGAATAGCTTGGAAACAATTCTAAATCAAAAATATGATCAGGGTCATTCCCCCTAACACAAGGAGTGTGCTCATTAACAACAATATTGGATGATTCCTCAAATTGTTGATTTTTAAGGTTATACACTCTATAAGCAATAGAGGTGGAGAAATATTCAACAAAGATAGCATCCTCTGACTTCTCATCAAATTTTGCTAAGTTATCATTTGTGTTAAATATGGTACACCCGCTGCCAAAGGACCTTAGAAAGCCAATGAATGGTGGCCTCTTGTTCCATAGCTCATAAGGGGTTTTTCCATGAGGCTTGACAATGAGAACTTTATTCTGAACATAGCATGCAGTGTTGACTGCCTCTGCCCAGAATGTTAGAGGCAGCTTTAAATCAGCTAACATGGTCCTAACAGCCTCAATCAGTATCATGTTCCTCCTCTCAACAGCACCATTTTGTTGAGGAGTTATAGGAGCACTAAATTGTCTGATAATCCCTTTTAAGTTACAGAATGCGTCAAGAACTTGATTCTTAAACTCAGTCCCTTGATCACTCCTAATTATCTTTACCTTGTGATCAATTTGATTTTCAATTTTAAGAATAAAAGATTTTCAAGTTTCAGCAGATTCATCCTTAGTTCTTAAAAAGAAGACCCATGTAAATATTGTAAAATCATCAATGATCACAAAGCAATATGATTTCCTTCTAATGCTCAGTATACTTGTTATACCAAATAAATCCATGTGCAATAAGTGTAATGGGGTGGTGATAGAGTTAACTTCTTTGGATTTATGAGAGACTCTATGTTGCTTTCCTTTCAGGCAGGCTACACAGTTATCTTTACAGAAAAATTCCTTTTTGGGCACACCATGTACCAAGTTATTTTTAACCAGCTTATTCATGGTTTCAAAATTCACATGACACATACGTTTATGCGATAATGGAGACTCATCACCATCAACTTTGGAAAGAAAGCATGACACTTCACCCAATGGGGAAGCTTTATTCATATCAAGTTTGTACATATCCTTTTTTTGGGAGATTTAAGCAGCATCAATTCTTGAGGAATTCTCATCCCAGGTTTGAGGATGATGCACTCATGCTCTGTGAAAAGCATTTGATGCATTTGATCATAGAGCTGAGAAACACTTAGGAGATTGTGTTCAAGTTGTTAGGCAAAGTTCACTTTGTCGACTCTTAACAAGCCATTGGATACACTTCCTCTGCCTGAAATGTATCCTCTGGTCTTACCTCCAAACTGAACAGGACCTCTATCAAAATGTTGAAATTGTTAAAGTAGAGATATGTTCCCAGTCATGTGCCTGGACTATCCACTATCCACTATCCAGACATTATTGTTATTGTCTTGTGAATGTCCCTGCATATAAGGTGAAAAGTTAGTTTTGATTGGAAACCCAAGCATGGCTGGTCTTGGGTTCTTCCATTGATGATGACATAATTGAACCAAAATGAATGGTAGAGGATGCAATTGATGTCTTTGTAGAGGAAGGTATGGCTGCAACATCTTGTCTGATCTTCTATTCCATCCCATGGTTGATCATTTTTTATGAGCTTATTGAAGCTTGAGCAACATGACTTTCTTCCGAAGCTTCTTTGTTTTCAAAAGAAGCATTCACTACCTTCTCTTCCGAAGTAGTCTTCTTCTAGGAAGGTTTTGAGGAAGTTCTCTTGTTCTTTTGAGCTTTCTTTGGCTTAACTTCCGAAGCCATTTTTCCTTCGGAAGAATGAGTTTCCTCCGAAAGTAGCTTAGCTTTGGAAACCAGCTTTCCTTTTCTCATCACTTGAACCATGTAATAAGGTCCAAATATGAATCCTTCCTTGATTGCTTCCTTTTTAACATTATTTGCATAATGTGTGCCTGCTGGATTGTAATAACAATCTTTAGCCAAATGGTTTTGCAGACCACACTTTATGCATGCAATGTTAATATTTGCAGATTTTGAGAGCTGAGGTTTCTTGATCTTCTTGTCTTCTTCCACAGCCTTCCCCTTTGACTTCTGATCCTTTAGCAGGATAGAAGTGTTGTTACTACCCTCCTTTCCAAAACCAAAAGTGCCTACCACCTGAAATGAAAACACCCTTTTGCTTTGGGTCAATCTTCAGCTTAGATTCAGCTACCTTCTTGGCAGTTCTTCTGGCTTTGTTTGCCCGGTTTCTTCTAGATTTGGTGGATAGGAGTTGATCATCACAGGTAGAAATGGGTTGATTTACATGTTCGTTCCCTGTGGTGGTCTCCATGGTTGCATCATTCTTCAACTCATGGGAAGGTGGGTCAGCGAATGGGACCTCTTGCTCTTCAGTACCACACCTTGGTTGTCTGATAGACTCATAAGAGTATGGTGGAGCAATCTCATTGGTCCCCAACCCTCCTTTGTTTTGATAACAAATTTTTGAGTAGGAGGATGATACAAGAATGATTTGGAACTTTTGCTCAGAATTAGGATATTAAAAGAAGATACTATCCTTGATTTGAGTCTTGTAGTTAGTGTACTCATGTTTTAAAGAAGATACTATTTTTTAACTCCTCAATTTGTTTTGATAGTCAGATTCAGCCTTTTTAAAATAAGCTTTTAAGATATTTAAGGATTCAATATCGGATTTAATTTCCATGTTATAGTCCTAGTACATTTTAACCTTAGCAATACAGACTAGAGTACAAAAATGATCATATACCTTAGAGTTGTCTGTTCCAGCCATGAGTGCTTGAGCAGGGTGACATCTTGTACCATAAAGCTCCAATCAACTTCTTGTGGAACAACAACAGTTTCGGTTGATTTTCCAGCAGCTTTTGGTGTTGAAGGATGTGAGGAGGAATGAGCAGATCCCGGGTTTGATTTGGGAGCTTTGCATTCCCTTGAAAAATGGCCTAACTGGTTATAGTTGTAGCATTTGGCCTTTGCTTTGTCAAACCCAAACTTGCTATTAGTTGAGTTTTGAGAAAACTGCGTTCTAGTTCTTTTGAAGAACTTCTTTGCCCTGTAGGTTAACAGAGCCATTTGTTGGACTATGTCCATGTATTCCATGTTGTTTGGGCTGAAACACTCCAGATCTTCAAAGCAGAACTGAAAATCATTGGAGTGTCCACTTCCTGAGACAAAAGCACAGTTGTCCTGAAAGGGACTGGGCTGAGCCTGTTGAGACCTTGGAGTTTCAGGAAATGTGATGTAAGGCCCAAAATAGCTGGATGGCTACTGGGGGTATGTCAGACCTGTTGAGGTTGAGGGGGTCTTGAGCCTTCAGCAACCATGAGAGCGTTGTTAGTAGGTTGGCTTGAAGGTCTGCTTCCTTGACGACCACTCTTGTTCTCCATCTCTACACGGTATCTATCTAGAATGTCGTATAGTTCAGTCATGGTGAGGGAGTTCAGATTCTCTGTCCTCTTGATAGAGATACAGTAGAACGTCCACTTATTGGGGAGTGCACTCATGAATTTCCTTGTGTAACACCCGGAAATTTAAGAGAAGACAATGAAGGAATAATAAAAGTGGCAAATGTAAAGTTAACCCAAGATGAGGGACTAAGGGTGTAAAAAGGACAAGATGGTACAGAGAGTGGGTGTTAAAAGAAGGCATGGCCGCCCACTCTCCCCTATCACGCCCTTTTCAGACGAAAATTCAGAGAGGAAAAAAAAAGAGTGCTGTCGGGACTCGAGGAAGAACAAGGAGAAAGTCGGATTCAAGGTAGAGATTCGAAGGTTTATGTGCTTTTATTGAGTTCTTGTGTCGATTATGTGCTTATGTGTGTCGTATGTTCGC
>BJCM01210699.1:0-10997 GCA_018326385.1 Flaveria bidentis
ATCTAAGTCCGATTCTCTGATAGACTTCAAATCCCTTGGTTGTCCCATGTTTACTGTTCAGACTAGTGAAGATCATAGGGTATGTTGGAAGTAGAAACAAGTACAATAGAGTTGGAAAAGTAATGTGAGTTGTTCTCCTTGTTCGTCGTCGTTAGGTTTGTCGTGTGTGTTAGAAAAGAGTTTCGTGTTCTCCTTGTTGGAAAAGTAATAGAGTTGGAAAAGAGTTTTATGATTATCGGAGTCAGCTTTTGGTGGTGATTTGCATATACTGAAGAAAGTTAATGGAGAAATTATCATCACAAATTACCATCTTGATTGTTATTGAGCTGTTAACAACAGATAAAAAATGCGAAGATGGATTAGTGCTCAAACACAATATATAAACGACATTGAAAGTAAATGACGATTTTGTTTGACCACGTATATATGTTTTAGCATTTGTATTATAAGCAATCATATGTCATACTTTATTGTAAAGGCATAATTGAAATAAAATGATTAATTTTTTTAAATTTAAGCATTACTTTTCATATGGGTGTCTTAATTCATATGTAAAATTATCATTCTATACTCCTTTCACTTTTATTATAAAAAATATAGATAAATATTAAAATTATTAAACTTATAATATACCCCTAGAAAAATATTAGTATTATAGTTATTATAAATATGAAGATTTATATAAGTTATATACTTAAATATTTAATAAAATAATATACTTAATTAAAATATTATTTTGTTATAAAAATATAATTAGTAAATATAAATTTATATGTCAATTTATAGTATCATAAATAAAATAAAATTTAATGAAGTGAATTATATTATTATCATATTATTAAATATATTAATAATGTTTATTAAATACATAAAAGAGACAAGGGCAAAATGTCAAGTTTAATAAAATTTAATGTATAAATTTATCATATTACCCCTAAAATGTCTTAAAATTTTAATTAAATCCATATTCTACCCCTCTTAAATGTGATGGACTCATTTGTACATGTTGTTTTAAAACTTGTATTTTTGATAAAATTACATCTCTATTCAAAGAAATGTATTATATAGTATATATATATATATGTATAGATATATGTATATATATGTATATATGTATATATGTATATATGTATATATATATATATATATACATATACACTACTATATAATACATCTCTTTGAATAGAGATGTAATTTTGTCAAATATATATATATGGTGGGTTCGAATGAGAACCACATTATTTTGTGAGAACTCTAGGACCAATCTCAGACACTCATTTTTTATCACATGCAAATCACATGTCATTTCTTCTTTTTTTTTTAAAACGTTTATAACTTTTTTTCACGACATCATTTTTTAAAAAAAAATCACCATAAAATTCAGTATTTTTTGTCTTTCCAACGCCTACCAAATTGATATACTTTTCTAAAAAAGCGTACATCCGTTGTTTACATGTGTAAAACGAATTTCGTTAAAAAAACGAGAATTTTTTTTATTTTTTATAATTTTTTTAATGAAAGAGGGAAAGTAGGGGAAAATTTTTGTGTTTTTATTTTTTTATTTTTATGTTATTTTTTATTTATAAATTTTTTAAATATGTTTTTATTAATTACAATTTGACATTTGATCCCTCCCATATATATATACACACACATACACGAACACACAAGTGAAAACCGCCTCTACAATAATTATGATGTTTTATTTTATAACACCCTCTCTCTAATATATTACTGCTTAATATACATTATTAACAAGAAAATTAGAATGATATTGTGAAATTGGTAAGTGATACAGGTAGCTCCTTGACGATATCTAACTAAGAGAAAAATATAAAAGGGAAAACTTGGTCTGAGTTATAATTACAACTAACATTTTTACACATTACGTGTTGTCGCGACACTGTACGTTGTGTGATAATGTATAAATTACAATCGACCCGATTCGTTTTCGAAATATATTTACACCAATATATAGAGTGACTCGAATTTATACTGTTGAATGAAAACGTATTATATCAGACCCAATTTTTTTCCAAATTAAACATTGGTTATAATTGGCTCGTGTCTGAATTAAGTTTATGTCGAAACGTAGAGTAAACAAAAATATATTATATTTGATCTGACGCGTTCCCAAACAAAACTTACGTCGAAACGTTTAAATTTAACTCAACTAATATCTGAACAAAATTTACATTAAAACGTAGGCGTTTGTCGAAAAATAGTTAAGCCGAGTCACATCTGATTAGGTCCTAACGATGATGGACTCGAATTTATATTTTACAGGAGTAAATCTGGAACTTTAAAACTTAAGAGGGTGAAAGTTACATTTTTCAAAGTTTTACAAAAAATTAAAGGGTAAAAAATATCAAATAAAAAAAATTGAGGGTTTTTTTTGGCCGGTGGTATATGCCACCGACCTTTGTATATATACAATGTTTATAATATATTAATTTATGTATTTAATCTGCCAAATTTTATGACAACAATGGTTTCTTGATATAACGTCTTTGATATGCGTGTTTTGGGGTCTTTCATAATTTGTTCTAAACCATATGATTCTTGTATGCAGAGCTGTACAAAGCGTTTTTTTTCACAAACTGTTTCTGGTTTAAAACCGAATCGATTTTCTGTCACGGAATCAAAGCAGGTTTTCTTCAAACCAGTTCAGGTTACAAATCGGTTTGCCTCACTGAATATTCGAACATGTCAAACCAATTTGGACCGTTTGAAACCTGTTTTTTTAATAACACGTTTTTTTAATAACACGTTTTTTTACCGGTTTATACGGCTTTAACTTTTAAACCAGTTTCAAGTGTGGGGCTACCAAAAGGACGGTTTGGATCGGGTTGGGAATTGGTTTGGCTCAAAGTGGATTTTTTCAAAACGGTTCAGTTTTTTTGACTGGTTTCTTTTCAAACCGGTTCCACTTGTATGCCTCTACTTGTGTTAGAATCTAGTATTAACTCCTGTAAACTGATGCACTTCATTGAAGAGGCCACAACCTTAAATACACGAAAACGTAACAAACAAGTACGAACTATCAGCTAAGAAAAAGGAAATTCCTAAGGACTAGGTCATTTAAGATGACTAGTTTCGCACTTGCATTACGTTCACTTTATTCAAAACAAACAAAGACTAATTCAACCCAAACTACAACACGTGCATGCATGCATGCGATCGACCTCCATCATGCAACCGAACTCCATCAAACCCTCCCTCAAACTTGAGCGTCGATTACCTTAAGTTTGTCCTTGATCGAACATACCCCCAAGCTTGCTCTCAACTTCATAAACCCTTCATATCCACGTGACTTTGTGAATATGTCTGCAACTGCTCACTAGATCCACAATGCTCAAGTTCCATAATGCCATCCTTTACAAAATCTCTCAACAAATGAAAACGAACCCCAATATGTTTGTAGCGCCCATGGTACACGAGATTCCTTGAAAGCTTTATGATTGACATGTTGTCACACTAGATTATCATTGGATTCTCTTTATAATATAACCCAAATTCTTCAAGAACCTCCTTGATCCATAAACTTTGACATGAACATGCAGCAAAGTGCCACATATTCGGCTTCGGTGGAGGATAGTGCCATAATATCTTTTTTTCAAAGACCACGACATTGCACTACTACCCCACAGAAACACGTATCCGAAAGTACTCTTTCTTTCTTCAAGATCAACTGCAAAATCACTATTAGTAAAGATATTCAGCAACCCATCTCCTCCTTTTTTCATACCAAATTCCATATAAGAAAGCCGACTTAACATCCATCTGATTTATCGTCGAACCTCGTTGAGTAGCTATTGCAAGCATAAGACTTATGGTATCCATTCTCACAACTAGAGCATACACTTCTGTGTAATCAATCCCATGTTTCTGAGTGTACCCCTTTGCAACCAAATGAGCCTTATGCTTACTAATTTCTCCTTGTTCATTAAACTCTGTTTTGTAAACCCACTTGACCCCGATGCATTTGGCCCCTCTTAGAAGTTCAATCAACTGCCAAGTTTTGTTCTTTTCTATTGCTTGTATTTCCACATCCATTACCGCCTTCCACTTATATTTCTTCGAGGCTTCTTCGAAAGTAATTGGGTCCTGGAAGTTGTCTTGAATGGCAGTTACCTCGTCTTCCAGCAGTCTTCTGTCATCAGTCTCATATTCCCTCAAATAACTTGGCGATCTACGTAACCATCCCTCTCTGGTTGATAGCATGGACTATTCTTGATTGAGAAGGGCAGCATGTTGCTCTACTTTAGTTTGATCACCCTCAACGGAAAGCGTTTCTGCATCTGAAAAGACATCGACAGAACCATCATCACCCTAAGTCAAAACATCTTGACCCTATTGAGACCTTGTGTCTCGCAATCCTATGACTTTCATTCCTTGAACACGACATCTTTGTTGATCGTTACGTTCATGGTGATTGGATTAAGTAACTTGTACCCCTACGATTCTTCACTAACTACCATGTGAAGACAAGTGATACTCTTGTCATCCAATTTGCTACGCCTTTCCTTTGGGATGTGCACATGTGCGATGCAACCTAAGTTCTGAAGTGCTCCACAGATGGTTTTGTTCCATACCAGGCTTCATGATGGGTTTTGTATAATAACTCCTTTGTTGGGCTTCGATTAAGGATATGCAAAGTCCACATAACAACGTCTGCCCAAAGAACCCCGGGCATCTTCTTTGTTGCCAACAGAGTGACCACCATATTCATCACCGTTCTATTCTTTTGCTCGGCCACGCTGTTCTGTTGTGGGGTGAATGCATTTGTTAACTGTCTCCTTATTCTTCCTCCTCACAGAATGTATTAAAATTGGTTGGGGTAAACTCCCCTATTTGTCGATACAGAGAGCCTTAATCACGTCACCCGTCTCTATATCAACCTTTCTTTTGAAATTCTTGAAGCATTCGAAAGCCTCCGACTTCTCTAGAAGTAAGTAGCACCAAGGTTTTCGACTGAAATCATCAATGAAACTTAGCACATACCTCTTTCCACCATTTGAAGTGGGTACGACTAGCACATAAATGTCTGAAAGGGTCAGCTCCAATATAGTACTAGCTCTCTAAATGCATCTTCTTGGAATCGAACTCTGGTGTTGTTTTCCAATTAAGCAATCAAAACATACGTCTTTCTCCAACCTAAACTTTGGAAGACCTTTGACCATCTCCTTTTGTTTCAAAATCTCCATGCTTGTGTCACTAATGTGCCCGTAACGAGAATGCCATAACTTCGATGGATTCTTAGTATGGAATATAAACAGTTCTGCCCAGAACCATTCTCCACTCCATTGATTTGTTCAATTAGAGGGAACATGCGATTCGTGAGCCTTTGACTTTGTAGAATCAAACCTTTCTTTGGGTGGTAGATCTTGCAAATGTCAGACTTGATGAGGAAAGAGAGGCCTTTTTGTTGAAATTGCCCAATGCTCAATAGGTTGTTCTTGAGCTCAAGGGTGTAATACACATCTTGGATTATGAACGTAGTGTCATGGAAAGTCAGCTTGATTTGTCCACGTCCACCGACATGCAACCGTGCATCGTTGCCAAGCTTAACCGAATGGTTGAAGCTTAAATTCAATTGAGTAAATTTCTCCTTCCTCCTACACATGTGATAAGAGCATCCTGAGTCAAGGAACCACAAACTACTTTCCTTCTCGCCATCTACATGAGCCATCAAAATTATCTCTTTGTCGTCACCGAGATCCGCATAGTTTGCTTCCTTCCACAATGGACATTAATATTGGAAATGACCCAATTTGTGACACTTCTAACATTCCACAGTGTCCTTATTGAGTGCTGACCGTCCTCGAGCTCGGCCTCAGGCCTCAGCCTCTACCGCTTGATTGCCCTCTTTCGCGCCTATGAGGGCTGGTGCTCTCTTCATTGTTGATCTTCAGAGCCTGCTCCTCCTCCTTCTTCGGTCACTTGAACTTATGTTCGTGAACAAAGAGTGTGCTCTACAACTTATCGATTGATATTTTTCCATGT
Organism: Flaveria bidentis; assembly: GCA_018326385.1. Taxonomy (NCBI): domain Eukaryota; kingdom Viridiplantae; phylum Streptophyta; class Magnoliopsida; order Asterales; family Asteraceae; genus Flaveria; species Flaveria bidentis. The sequence continues at coordinate 6,007 of BJCM01210699.1, forward strand.
CCTTCAATTCTTCAATCAACACGACATCGAAAAGGTACCTTTCGGTAAGTGTACGTAGTATCTTCTCAACAATCTTCACATCTGGCCTGGACTCATCATTGGTCCAGGTCTGGTTTGCTACCGTCAGCACTCTTCCAGCATTCCGATATTGTTTCACCGGACTTCTTCTCTAAAATCTCGAAATCTCTTCACAACTTTTGGAGCATAGATTTCTTCACACCATCATTCCCTTCGAATCGCCTCCACATGGAATCCCAAACCGCTTTTGCTGAACTTTGATCCATTATTTGTTCAAAGATGACTCTATCAATTGCTTGATAAAGATAGTGCTTCACTTGCTGATCCTTCATCTTCTGCTCTTCGTGTTTCTTCTTTTGGGCTTCACTAAAAGCAATCCTGACTACAAGCGTCTTAAGACCAGGATCGATAAGGCTCCATAGACCCTTCGCTCTTAAAAGGATTTCCATCATCTCACTCTAATGATCATAGTGCCCATCAAACCGGGGAATCTTCAACTTCTGGTATTAAGTCACTGTAAATTGATGCATTTTATTAAAGGGGCCACACCTTAAATACACGAAAACGTAATAAACAAGTACGAACTATCAGCTAAGAAAAAGGAAATTCCTAAGGACTAGGTCTTTTAAGATGACTAGTCTCACACATGCATAACACTCACTTTATCCACAACAAACAAAGACTAATTCAACCCAAACTTAGCACGTGCATGCATGCATGCGATCGACGTCCATCATGCAACCCAACTCCATCAACTTGTATGCGTTTCTTCGTCGATTGTAGCCACAACAATCTCGACAGGTCATATATGTTATAAGTTCACAATGATTTGATGATGTTGCTGCTAGGGTTCATTTTGTCAAACTTTAAAAAGTTAATGTGTTTGTGGAACAAGTTACCTCATCAAGATCATCCTTTATGTGGTTCTATAATTATCCAGTAGCACTATGCATAAAGAGCTAAGGCTGCTCATGCTTCTAATAGAAGATTATTAAGTATCATGTCCCTTAAATATACCAAAAATGTGTGTTTGTTCAGTTTTAATGTCTACGTGTTGGGTTTGTATTGTGTTGTCACATCCTAGCGAAAGCATGAAATACTTAAGTATGACTATCCAGCTATCCAGCTCAGAACACATTAATTATAAAGTAAGATGCAACATATATAAAAAATAATATATCATAATATTATCATAGATAATATAAGTTAGGGTTACATCATAGCTAATATTTCAAAATCTAACATAACCTTATTACAAAAATTTTATTAACTGCTACATCTTCAGTAGTAATGAAAATGAGCATCCATTGTCAAATTAAGATCATATATGTTCACAGTTAACTTAACACAAGTCCTTCCCATCACCTCACCCTATCCATTGTATACATCAAACGAAAACATAATATTGCTGGTTATTTTGAATACCTGAAAAATAATACTCAAAACAATCAACTTGGTAAGAATATAGGTTTAATTACTAAACAAAATATATATTGATGCAACATAAATAAAATTACAACCAAACCAACTTATAAACAAGGTGATTTATAACTATCATAAATATAAATCACAAAATCAGATAATATAGCATCAGAACACTTATTTTATTGGTGCAAGAAATATTTTCCTAAATAGTGGTACCTATATCACTTGATGGTTCCTCATTCAAATTAATGGTTGTAGTTTATGATATAACGATTGTAATCTAAAAAATTCTTATATATTAGCATCAATATCAAAAAGGGTTTCAAGTAGCAATTCATGTCAATGGTTACGAGTTACCAATCTTATAGAATACATACAGTTATAACCAAATATTGACTTGATTACAAGTATATATAATTGGCTAAGTTTACTTGGTTCCTATGATGAACAAGCATACGTCATCAGGAGCCGGCAATATATCGACTTTAGCACCAAATAGGGTTGTCAGGCCTAAAGATCTAAGACGTCACCAGGCTAGCAATAGTTAATGATTGTAAACAAAATATGTATCTCATATAAGACTTACAATAACACAAATAACCATGACAAAAAGGTAAAGCTGAATTGCTTGTGCATTTACAAGTATCAAGATGTTTACAAGTGTAAGTTTATAAGGTTAACATGTTTCATCCCAAAATGTGTGAAATAAGGTAAAAAGGGGCATGGAAAACTCACATGATATGTATAAGGTGATGATAAGAATTTAAACAAGGCTCCAATGATTTCTCTTACAAGTTGCCTAAACGTATAGATTCCAAGATTAAGTTCGATAATAAGATTAACAATGAGACGTGAACTAGGGTTTCAATTGGAATTTGGGGGTTTAAATAATTAAATAAAATAATGAATCATTTATGTTTTGGTTTAATAAAGATAATATAAATCAATTAAGTCCAAGAAAGATTAAAAATGTCTCAACAATTTAAGTTATTGATTTAATAGAAATTAAGTATAATATGTGAAAAGAAATAATTAATTAAATAATTAATTATTTAAAGCTTGATAAAGAGAATTTAATAAATACTTATTTAAATGACGTTGAAATTATTTAAAATCATTTTATAAAGTTTTGAGCTTTTAACATGATTTATTATAAAGGTTTTATAATACAAAAACCTTAAAATAAGAATAAAGCAAATTATATTGTTTTATAAATTTCAAGAATTTAAATAAAAGTTAAAGAATAAATTTATTAAATAGTTATGATATAACATTGTAAGGCCCCGTTCCCAGGCACCTCACAGTTGGTCATTCATTGTACATAAAACATTATAAAACGTACATTTATTTTGCAACGGAATTTAAAACTTTCATTAATAACTAAAAACATGTCATTTAATTCATTTACAACATTTGTTTTCATCTCAAAATACAAAGACATGTCAAAATACGGATGCCAGCCTCAAAATGCTCCCATTAGCTTATGCATCCATGCCTGCAACTCCTCAGCATCATACCTGCCAACTATCATGCATACAAAAGTCAGCGATGTTGAGTGAGTTCTAGTTTTTATAATAAAATACTTTACTTTCGTCAAAACCGTTCTTTACTTTATTTCAAATCATACTATACTTTACAATCGTTCGTGATCATGCATCATACGTACATACAGATAATATCATTATTATCTTCGTCATTACGTTCATTAACTTCGTTCATTGAACGTATTACATTATCGTTCACTTCTCATTCTAGATCCGGTCAGACTTTACCCTCTTCGTGGCACTCAGCCACGATTACTGAGGTCGAATGATAAAGATCCTATTCAGTACGTTATTACGATAATTCATTTACGTTCATTTCATACTTCATTCTTTCATACATTATCTTTCGTTCATTACTCTTTATTACTCGAATCTTGTCTCGTGCAATATCCCCGACTCATGCTCGAAAGCTGATGTCGTGCAGGGGCCTGCTCAGAAACCCCCGACTCATGTCCGAAGACTGACACAACACCAGGATACGCGACAAAGATCCCATATGAGTCAATCACAGGGATTGAACTCTATCCGAGTCTATTGCAACACAAAGTCGCTCACCTTATTATCTCATATCATGCAATATCCCCGACTCATGTCCGAAAACTGATACTATGCCGGGGCTTGATAAACAAACCCCCGACTCATGTCCGAAGACTGACACAATATCGGGTTACGCGACACGGATCTTATCATAGCCAGGCCTATCTCCCCATTTTACCCCTTAAAATCACTTAGAAAACCTCAAGCCCAAATTGGGCGCATGGGACCTTCCAGGTGCATGGGCATAAAAATTCTAAGTGTAAAACAGTCTGAGCGCATGGGCACTATTTGGGCGCTTCTGCCCTGTTCAGGCGCATGGCACCTATTTAGGCGCATTACCAACACATCCGTTTCAAACACTTGGGCGCATGGGCACTATTTAGGCGCATAGCCAACACTTGGGCGCATGGCCAACACTTAGAAGCATGGGCCACTGTTTAGGCGCATGGCCAATCCTTGGGCGCATGGCCAACACTTAGACGCAAGGGACACTGTTTAGGCGCATGACCCACTCTTGGGTGCATAGCCAACACTTAGGCGTCTGGCCTCTCATGTTGGGCGCATGGGCCACGGTTTGGGCGCATGAGCCACCTCTGGGCGCATGGATCACTGTTCATGTTCATCAGAACATTCTAAAATATTTTCTATATTATCAACATCACTCGATTATCATTCTAATCATACCCAAACACAGATCTAACATACTAAGGCCATCTAAGCATGCAATTCATCATCACTAACCCATAATCATCACTATAACATACATACATCATTTCAAACATAAAGCTGTAAACCCACGGTTTCTTTCAAAATGTTTACTTAGTATGCATAATAGCCCCAAACTAGTTGAAAATTAGTAAAAGAGGGGTTCTAGAAACTCACCTTGAGCAGCCTTTGAGCAACACACTTCAAGTTTGAGACCCACCTTCGATTCATGTCTTGAATCCCGAAAACAAACACTAAGCAACCAGAACTTTGGTCAAGAACTCGAAACCCAACTGAAACCGAGCTCATATAAGAGAAAACTTACCTTTGAAGCTGCTTCTTCCACTTTCTCTCTCTAGAATCGGGGCTTCTCTCTCTTCTTTCTTCTTTTCAGCCGATTGAAGAAGATGAAGAAGAAATGGGCAACCATGCCCCCTTTAAACCTTAAAGTAATAAGGTTTTGTACATTGTACACTTTATCCCCCTCCACTTGTGCACAATTTCTATTTTATTTATTTACTTTTCTTTTCCTTCCATTTAAATAGAAATTCGGGGTGTTACAAACATGCTCAAATGATTAGATGAATAATTAATTATTTAAACAATTATTTTAATAACTACTTGAATAATTGGTTATTTAACATATAAATTTATAATGTTTTGAAATAATTAAAATTTGAACCATGATATATTTTTAGCATCTAAACCACATGAAAGAATTAATAATGTTTTATAACCTTTGTTATTCTTTAAAAAAATAAT